>PVKM010001687.1:58072-74039 GCA_004027735.1 Carollia perspicillata
GTGTGTGTGTGTATGTAGTTTTATAAGTTCCTTATACATTTTGAATGTTAAGCCCATATCAGACGTATTAACAAATATGTTCTGCCATTCAGTGGGTTGTCTTCTCATTTTGTTGATTGTTTCCTTTTTTGTACAATAACTTTATAGTTTGATGCAGTCCCACTTGTTTATTTCTCTTTGTTTCCCTTGCCTAAAGTGGTATATCAGAAAAAAATATTGCTAAGAGAAATGCCCATATTTTCTTCTAGGATTGTCTGTTTGTTTTAGTTTGAAGTCTAACTTTCAAGTCTTAATCCATTTTGAATTTTTCTTGTGAATAGTATAAGAAAGTGTTCTAGTCATTTTTTTTCCTACATGTATCTGTCCAATTTTCCCAACACCATTACTGAGTAGACTATCTTTACATCATTGTATGTTCTTGCCTCTTTTGTATTATTTTTATGTTCTATTTTTTTATTTCTGCTATTTCTTTCTACTAATTTCATGCTTTGTTGTTCTTTTACAGTTCTTTCAGGTATAAAATTCAGTTGTTTACTTGAGATTTTTCTTGTTTGTTAATACAGGCCTGGAATGCTATGAAAATATCTCTTAAGACTGTTTTTACTATGTTACACAGATATTGAGTTGCTGTGTTCTCATTTTTATTTAGTTCAAGCTATCTTTGGTTTCTTCCTCAATCTCTTTGTTAACCTATTCATTGTTTAGTAAGATGTCATTTAGCCCATGTCTTGTGTATTTTTCAGTTTTATTGATTTCTAGTGTCATACCTTTAGGGTCAGAGAAGATGCTAGATATTATTTCAAACTTCTTAAATTTATTGAGACTTGTTTTGTGTCCTAACATGAGTTCTATCCTAGAAAATGTTTTGTATGCCCTTGAAAAGAATATATAATCTTCTGCTTTGGGATGTAATACTCTGAAGGTATAAATTAAATCTCTCTGGTTTAGTGTTTTTTTTTTTTTAACTAGTGACACTATTTATTAATTTGTACAGCGACATTTGTTTATTTTTTTAATTTTATTTTTTAAGTATTTTTTTGATTATGCTATTACAGTGTCCCATTTTTTCTCCCCTTTATTCCCCTCTGCCCTGTAACCCCCTCCCACCAAGACTGAACATGATTCAGTTGTTGATAGTTGTGAGTTTGTTGTCATTTCACAGTTCATAGTTTTGATCGCCTTATTTTTCTTAGACAAGTCACTTTAAAGTTTCATATAATAAGGGATTGGTGATAATGAACTTCTTAGTGTGTTCTTTATAGCCACTGTTTTCTCATGGATTTTCTGTCTTGATGATCTCTCCACTGATGTCAATGGGATGTTAAAATTTCTTACTATGGAATGCCTTACTAAAATTCTTTACTGTATTACTGTTAATCTCTCCCTTTATGTCCATCAAGATTTACTTTATTTATTTAGGTGCTCCTATTTAGGGTGCATAAATGTTTAAAAGTTTTATAGTGTTTTATTGAATTAATTTCTTTAGCACTATCTTGTGATCTTTGTCTGCTGTTATGCTTTTTGTTTTGTCAGATATAAGTGTTGTTTTCCCAGCATTTTTTCCCATGTGCATGAAATATATTTTTCTATCCCTTTCCTTTAATCTTTGTGTATTTTTTTGGTATGAGATGGGTCTCTCATAGACAGCAGACATATGGGTCTTATTCTATTACCCATTCAGCTACCTTATGTCTTTTGATTGAATCATTTAAGCGATGTACATTTAAATAGATTATTAATAGCTTATTATTTATTACTATTTTATTCTTTTAACTGTGTTTCTCTGTTCATTTAATTGTTTTCCTTCTTTCTCTATTTCTTAATGCAGGCCTTTTAACTTTTTTTGTAATGCTGGTTTTGGGGTAACAAACTCTTTCAGCTTTTGCTTTCAGGGAAGATATTCTTCAATTTTAAATTACAGTCTTGCTGGGGAAGTAGTCTTGATTATAGGTCCTTGCTTTTCATCACTTTAGGTAATTCATGCCAATCCCTTTTGCTTAAAATGTTTCTGTTGAGAAATCAGCTGACAGCCATATGGGAACTCCCTTTGTATATAACTGTCTTTCTTTTGTACCTTTAAAATTCTCTCTTTGTCTTTAGCCTTTGCCATTTTAATTATAATGTGTCTTAGCATGACCCTCTCTAAGTTCACTCTGTTTGAGACTCTCTGTGCTTCCTGAAATTGTGTGTTTTCTTCCTTCTGCAAGTTAAGGAATTTTCATTCATTACTTTTTCAAATAGGTCCTTGATCCCTTGTTCTCTCTTCTCCTTCTGGCAGATATTCTTATGCCTTATATTGTCCCAAAGATGTCTTAGCTATCCTCATCTTTTCAAATTCTTCCTAGTTTTTTATTATTATTTTTTTTGCTGCCCAATTTGGTGCCTTTTTCTACCTTGTCTTCCAAACTGCTGTTTTACCCTATGCTTCATCCAACCTACTATTTATTTCCTCCAGTGTATTCTTCATGTTGGATGTTGTATTCTTCATTTCTGACTGGTTCTTTCCTATAATTTTCTATGTCCTCTATTTTATGTTAAATTAAACATTAAGTCTCATAAAGTCTCATTAAATTATTTGAACATTATAATAATCATTAATTTAAACTCTATATCTGATAATCTGCTGGACACCATTTCATTTATCTCTTTTTCTAGAGAGTTCTTCTGTTCTTTCATTTAGGATCTGTTTCTTTGTTTCCCCATTTTGTTTGCTTTTGTGTGTGTGTGTTTCTACATATTAGATTGATCTGCTATGATTCTTAGTCTTTCTGTGTTGGTCTTATGTAATAAGGGTCATGTGGGATGTAGTGGTGCAGTTTCCTTCATAACCTGAGCTGGGTGCTCTAGGAATTTTAGATTCCCCCCTTATGTTGTCTGAAGCTGGCCACTGGATGTGCTGCTGTATGCCTCTTGGGAGACTGGTGCAGACCAGTGTCAGATACTGTCTGTGCATCACCTTCAGCAACCTGTTTGTAGCTACAAGCAATATAGTGTGAGGCTGCCTCTGCTCTGTCTGGGTTGTGTGTTGGAAGGACCAAGCTGCTCACCAAGTATGGCTTTTTCTAGCACCAGGCCTGGGGGTTTACCAACAAAATTTCCAAGGAATTGCAAGATTCATGTTTGCTTGCCTCTACCTGCCAGCTTTCTGTTAGGCTTAGTCACTGAAAAAGTCTCTTGTGGACTCAGGAGAATAGGGCTAGTGGATTTCCTGTGTGTGTGTGTGGGGGGGGTACAAGTCAAACTTAAGGCAAGGTGGTGGTCTTGGTCCTTGCTCCAGAGACACACAATTCAGTCTGTCCTGGATTTTTTCCTGATCTCAGCAGGCACAGACACTAGTAGTTAGGTAGGTAGAGACTCCAGAGCCAAAAGGTTGAGTGTGCTGGAATCCAAGAGAGAAGTTCTATTGGATCTCCCATGAGGGGAAAGCACTAGTTATGTTCATGAGAAAGTGGGGGGAATGGCTCCTGTACCAGAGCCAGATAACTGTTACTGATACCTCCTGTGTCTTCCCAGATTTCTACACCTTGGCCAAGGTAGCTGACTCCTCAATAGGTCCTAAGCTCTGCAGGGTATGGCAAGAAAAAATCCAAAGGGTGCAGCAATTGCTTTCCCCCAGGCTGATGCTGTATGGAGGGCAGTGCACCACCCAAGAAAGATTGCTGTATGGAGGGCAGTGCACCACCCAAGAAAGATGGCATCTGTAGTATGCCTGGTAGCTGACCCCCAATAGCTCCCTACCAGGAGACCCAAACTTCTGACTTTCTTCAGGTTAGTCTGGTCAGCTCTGCCCTCCTTTCCACCACAGCCCAGGGTGAGTGGCTGCAAACAAAATTTTATGTGTTGGCCCTTTGAGAGAGTTCCTCTGTGTCAGGTGGGTTCTGTTTCTCCTTGGTAGACAGAAACTGTGCTGTTTATCACAGATGGATGTGATGTGGGCACCTCTTCCCAGATCTGATCCTCTGAGTTGGAGAGCCCAGCTTAGGGTTGAGCCCTCAGCTTATCCAGGAGAATCTCTCATAGCTGAATATCCTTCCAGAATTTTAGCTGTTGCCTTTGGAAGTAAAGCCAATACTTTTCACAATCCTGCCCTTCCTACCAATTTAGATGTGATTTCTTCTGTAAATCCTTTGTTATAAGGCTTTTCTTCAATTAGTAGTTAGTTATTTGTTCAGGGTGATTATTTTTTAGTTTAGTTGTAATTACAGTTTGGTCCTGGGAGGCAATTAATGTAGCTTCCACTTACTCCATGGCCACCTGAAATCTTCTAACTACATGGTATAATAGATTATATATTCTCGGTGTCCATAGTAATTATTATATATTTTTATTATATATTTTAATAAGACTTCCATGTGCTATGTTAAAGATTTAATTATTATTATTGCACATCCAAATCAAATAACCAATATTCTTTTCCTACACTTATACATAAAGAAAGATATTCAGCATTTTGAGTGAATTAATGATTAATTAAACTTACAGTTCCTAAAAATCCCTCATTTGAAAATTCTTTTTAATTCCAATCTATAATAAGGTCAGCTTTCTTATTTAAGAAATTAAATTCATAAGTGATAAGCAAGTGTGAAATACCTAAGAAACTTATTACCTTATTACACATTTATATTCATAAAAGAGCAATTTTTTTATGTTTGAAGAAATATTTAATAATGACCAACAGCATTTAAAAAATTTAGAAGTAAAAGTATTTGATCACAATAAGAAATAAGATCCTTAAAATCTGGTTTGTGCTGTTATAAATTCACTTTGTAATCCTGAATTAGTCATCTCCCATCTTCCTGTGTGTGTCCCCTAGTGAGAGGGAAGCAGTACACAAAAATACACTGCTTACTGGACACTTGTCAGAATACATTAACATTTAGAATCTGCTTTTGGATGTTTGTTTTAAAACAGTTTGAGTGTGCAAAAGTGACATTATAATTATTTAAAAAATATATTCAGTCGCACTAAAACTTCACCTTAACTTTGTATTATACTTTTTTTCCTCATGAAGATTTAATTTACTACATTTCAATAATTTTTAGTAAAAAGTTCCAGTTGTTTGCTCTTTAGTCCATTAGATGTGTAACTTATCTTTAGTTTAAGAGAAGGGGTCTCAGATCTGGCACTATTTACATTTAGAGCTGGATAATTTTTTTTTTAATTGGGGGGCACTCTTATGCACAGTATTATGTTTACTAGCAACCTTGTCTATATTCACCAAATGTCATCAATAAATAAGACACACTGATGGTTGCTGGAATGTAGGTGGGGTAATGGAAGGAGCAAAAAATGTGAAGGGCACTAAGACATACAAACTTTAAGTTATGAAATCAATAAGTCACAGGATGTAATGTACAGCCTAGTGAATATAGCCATATTTTTGTAATAACTTTGTAAGGTGACAGGTTGTTACTTGACTTATTGTGATAGTCCCTTTAGAAGGTATATAATGTAGAATCACAAGGTTTTATACCTGAAATGAATATAGTATATGTTCACTATACTTTAATTAAAAAAAAAAAACCTGTAGACATTTCTGTATATTCTTTGGGACATTTGAGAGCAACTCCTTTGGTTTCATTAATATATTCAATGCCATGGAACAATTTCCATCATCCATCTCAATTTCATAAACACAATAATGAAATTATTTCTTATTTTAAACTAAAAATAAGAAACAAATAAAATATTTTATAAGAGCATTTTATGTACATAATTAAATACTTGATTCTCTTTATACTTAAGCATATTTTGTGTGGAAGCTCTGCCTGCAGCCCCCCACCCCCACCCCAGCCACCACAAATGAGAATAAGTCTACCAAGACATGATCTTCTTGGGGAGAAAAGGTGGCTGATGTCTCAAAGGAGAGGGGCCAAGGGCCTGTTCCTCAATGGGCTTTTATTGGGTTTAATTTGCACAGGAATACAAGGTTTATATATAAGGCTCATCAATCATTGTCTGACAGTAATGATCAAACAATAGATAACATTTGGAGAACTCTGAGGGTTTATTTTGAGTCAGGGTCAGATAGCTAAAGGGATATAAAACTTGGGAGAAACAAACTCATTTCATGCTTGAACCCTTAACATTTAAATTGAAGGTATAAGCAAAGTAGGTTTCATAAGATTTTATGCATTCTTTCTTAGGCATGATCACTCCAGGGAACATGCCTTTCCCAGCACAGGGCCTCGCCCACTTCTAACATTGTTTCAGGCTTAAGTCAGGCAGGGGAAATAAGGCAGCCAAGAGATTAGGAAACTTCTTGCCAACAGAATGAGGGCTCAGGCTATGTCAGAGTTGAGGGGTGAGGGTTCATCCCTCCCTTTTTCTATAGCCCCTGAAGTCATTCCGTGAGGGGCCGCATTCATGACCATGCCTATATTAGGTCATCCCTCTTTTGAGGAGTCTTACTTTTCATTAGCTAGCCAGTCATCTGCCCAGGGCCAAGCAGGGTGAAGTAAAGAGGATGGAGGCATTGTCCCTACCAGGAAGATAAGCTTTGTCTTCTTAATTGCTTACAGTCCCAAGGTCTCTTTACTCAGCCTTAGCCATGGGGGGATTACAGTTTCTCAAACAAGGGAGGGCTGTTCCCAACAGTATTTACAATGGAATTTTAACAAAAATATCACCTTTTTCATGGGTTTTAATTTCCTTTTCCAGAAAAGCAAATTTCTAGTCCTTGATAACTAAAAAAAAAAAAGAAAGGTAAAGAAAAAAACCCCTACAGTGTCTCAAGGTACATCAGAGTATACTTAACAAGCCTAATAATTTTGACGATCATGTCTTTAAAGATCATTAAAACAATAGAATGTTTATAGTTTAATTTGTAATAAATAAAATAATTTTGTAATGATATGTCAGAATGTTGCAGACAAGTGGACTCTTACACTATTTGGGGTGATGGAATAAGACTTTATTCATACCTGCGGACCCAGAGGAGGCAGTCTCCAAGTTCTGGGCCCTGAGGAGGGGTCAGGTGGGTGTTAAATACTCTTACAACAAGGTGGAAAGAGGAGGGGTCGCAACACAAGCAGTGGGGGCACAGGGGTGGAAGCTAAGGGTACAGAAGCAGAAGACGTAAATTATCTGAGGCCTGGGGCAAGGGGTCAGCAGGAGGCTATCTGGGGTCTGAGACAGAGAGTTAGCTTTATTTCCTATGACAAAAAGAACCATTACATTAAAAGTCAAAATATAGAGTACAATCATGTATCATGAACACACCCATACACCTCAGCACATTTATTACAGTATTGACTAACAATTTTAATTCTGCTTAGCAAAACTAAAATTGTCCTTGGAAACTACTGCAATGACACCAGTTCACCATTTCCCTATAACTCTCTCAATGTCAATAATCATATCTTTACCTATTCTGACCATCTTTTATTGTTTGAAAATTATTCCATCACAGGAAGTATCAATAACTGAAAACAGGAGTCTGAGACTAAATTTTCCAGGCTTCTTGTTGTTTCAAAAGGCTCCAAGCTTATTTTTGTCACTGAATTGTTATTCCTAGTAATGACTTCCACTGATATCCTAATTGTCTTCCTTCTATTTATGTAAATCCCACAAATCATTTAGACTGAGTAAAGTCTGATATTAACTGCCAGGGACTGCCTGCCTGGTTACAGAAGTTGTAATCCCCTGTGGCTAAGGCTGAGTAAAGAGACCTTGGGACCATAAGCAATTAAGAAGACAAAGCTTATCTTCCTGGTAGGGGCCTTGCCTCTGCCCTCTTTACTTCACCCTGCTTGGCCCTGGGCAGATGACTGGTTAGCCAATGACAGGTAAGATTCCTCAAAAGAGGGATGGCCTAAGACAAGCACAGTCACAAAGGGGCCCTCAAGGAAGGACTTGGAGAGCTATAGAAAAAGGGGGTGATGGACTCTCACCCCTCAACTCTGACATAGCCTGCGTCCTCATTCTGTCTGCAAGAAGTCTCCTAATCTCTTGGCTGCCTTATTTCCCCTGCCTGACTTAAGCCTGAAACAATGCTAGAGGTGGGTGAGGCCATGCACTGGAAAGTGCGGGTTTCCTGGAGTAATCATGCCTAAGAAAGAATGCATAAAATCCTATGAAACCTACTTTGTTAATACCCACAATTTAAATGATAAGGGCCAAACAGGAACTGAGTTTGTTCCCCAAAGTTTTATGGCCCTTTAACTATCTGACCCTGTCTCACAATAAGCCCTCAGAGTTCTCCAAATGTTATTTATTGTTTAACCATTTCTGCTTTATTTCCCCTTGATTGGTGAACTTTAGGTATATACCTTATATTCCAATGCAAACTGAACCATATAAAAACTTGTCAAGGCAAGGGTTGAGGCACTATCCTTTTGAGAGAGTAGCTGAGGTGCTCTGAGGCACTCTCCCCTTGAGAGAGAAGCCGTGCTGTTCCTGTTCCTCCATAGGTCTTGGTAGTCCATGTGAATTTGTCTAGTCTCATCCATAACACTACAGACCCCAGGAACCAGGATCCGCATCAATTAACCTTGAAGAATATTCCACTGCCTGTTCCAGTCTCCATTTACTTTCTCTGCCAATCCAATAAATTTTAGTTAGTAGCACCTAATTAGGACTCAATTACATTGTATTTTTTGTTGTTATTGTAGGTTTCCAACTAAATTTTAAGTGTCTTAGAGGCAGACAATTATCCCAGAATATTATAAGCCAGCAATATTTAACAGAGATCAGGACCAAAAAGAATTCCCTCCAGGTATGTTCATTCTAATTTGGGAGGAAACTGAAACTACTCAAAAGAAAAATATACATATGTATATGTATGTATACAATAAAATTTTGGAGAGTATCATGCTAAGTGAAATAAGCCAGGCCATGAAAGAAAAATGACATATGATCTCATATGTAAGTGGAACCTAATCAACAAAACAAACAAGCAAGCAAAATAGTACCAAAGACATGGAAATAAAGTATAAACTGACAGTGAGCAGAGAGGAGGAGAGAGGGTGTTAATGGCAGAAAAAGGGGGAGGGTCAAGTCACGGAACATATGTAAAGGACCCACGGACAAAGACAAGGGGGAGCGGAGGAGGATTGAATGCGGGAGGCAGGGCAGGGAAGAGTAATGGGGAAAAATGACGACACTGTAGTTGAACAACAATAAAAAATATTGTATTGTGTGGTTCTACTTAATCATGCATTAGAATTTAGAGATGTGAGATTCCTTAGGGACTAAAATGATAAAGATACAAGAGAAAATCATTGCTGTATATCATGAAAGAATGTTTTCTATTCAGGTATTTGGAGGAAAGAATATGTTCTGTATTCAAACAGAAGAAAAAGTAAGAGTGTTTAAGAATGCAGAATAGAAGTTTCCAGAAAAACACACTCTTTGAAAGTCAGAGGCCCAGACTGCAGTGTGCAACTCTAAGCAGATTTGCTGTGGTCAGTCTGAGCAGGGCTGACAAAAGTAGAGAAAAAGAAAATTATAGGAAAAGAAGGCAAGAAATTGCCAAGGAAGGGGTCCACCAGGAGAAGATTTCAGAAATCCTAAAATTTATATCTTGAAGATTAAATAATTATCTATCAACCTGCAGATTACATGCTTTAATTGCATTGGATACAATGGAAACACAATATTATAGGAAAGACTGTTGAAACAATTTCTTGATTTAAGTTTGGATTGAGGATCAAAATATAGGGTGCTGTTCTGCCCTCCCTCTACACCTGCCATACAAAAAGTCACTGTATTTCACAGGAACTGTCTTCCTTCTATATGTGTTGCTGTGGCTGAAATTTAGCTAGCATGCTCTTGTACCTCCTTGTAGTCAGTTTACAATCTTCTTTTGCTGTGTTAGAGAATTGCCCACATCATACCAGGTATTGAATATTTTATTAACTATTTCAAATATTGTCTTTCTATATGGCTGACATCCCCATCAGCATATTGCTCAACCTCTTTTCAAATCTATATCACCACTCATAAATAATCAGCAAAATAAAAAAGTACCTTCCAAATAAATATATTTTTATTGATATATAGAAATTATCAAAATATTCTCCCTCAGATATGTTATTCAAATACACTAAGTGCTGATTCATAATGCACACATTATGGTGCAAATTTTTTTCCCTTTTAGAATAAAACACCTTTTCCTACACATCTGGAGAGTAATTTCTCTTTGGTGTATGACACTGACATTTTGCCACTTCTGACAGTGTCATTTAATAGAATAATTTTTGTCAATAGCTCCTTCCTACTTCTCCTTGAGCATATTTGTGTTAACTTAGTGACTGGCTTAACAAGTTTCTAGGTAATACAGTGCCTTGCATTTGTTCTTAATGAGGAAAGTGTCGATTTGAATGATGTCTGATGATTCTGTTCTCTCCCTTCAATGCTTAATGAAAAACAACCAACTTGGGTTTGTAAATAATGTGCTGAACTTATGATAAAAGAATACATAAACAGAATATATAAATATATAAAAGACAGCACATTAGTAATGAGGTCAATGAATCAATGACATCTGTACACAATTTAATAAACTTTTATAACAGACCACATATTAGTGACTAGGTGCAGATGGATCTGGAGTTCAATAAAATGATTTTTCTATGTTTATGGTGTTTTTGTGCATAATCTTTTCTGTATTCCTGTTTATGAAGAACCATTATATTTATACATCAGTTGTCAATTGACATACAGATTCATTTTATTTTTCCCTGGAAAGAATTTATCATTTTATGTTTGTGATGCTTTACAGAGTTTTGTTACTTCTGATACAGTTTTTGTCATTACTTTTATGCATCATGAATCCACTTTGAGCCATGCATTCAAATATTATGAGTAAAAAATGTAATGCAAGATAGTGGTAAAATAAGATGTAAAATTTAACTAACAAATGCACAAATCACAAACTACAATATGCCTTAAGACAAATGACATATTGTTCATGAATAATATGATTTAAAACAAATTAAATGTTATAGTACCTGTAGTATCTGTTCTAAATTAAGGTGATTGTTATTAAGAATACTGTGTAACCAAAAATATACACATGCACCATTGCTTTACAGTCTTTCCATGTTAAATATTAAATAACAAAGGCACCATCATGTTTTATATAGTTTAAGAAACATTGCTATGGAAGAAAGGATGAGATAATAAAAGGAAGATAATAAAAAGGAAGAAATAAAAATTGATCAATATTTTATCCATTGCAGGGAAAGTAACTGAGCAAGAAGAGAAGTACATGTGTTTGTTTGGTGTGTGCTTATTTACTTTTTACGGTAAGAATTAAAATAATGAGTTCAGACAAAGTGTCAGATTATTTGAAAGATGGCCACAACAATTACTCTCATTACTGTATTATTTCCAGTTAACTAAGTGACTTTGATGTTCTTTTTAATTAAATAGAGTCTGTTTTCCCAACCCTTTATCTGGGCTGGCATTGTGACCTGCTTTTACCAATATAATATAATTGAGGTGATATTGTGTGAACACAGAGCCTAGGCTCCAAAATTCTCTGTGGCTTCATCTTCTGTGCTCTTTCATCACAGTGCAGCTAAGGGAAGAAGACAACCTAACTTGTAGAGGAATAAACCACATGGAACAGAGACAAGCTATCCCAGGTCAGAAACCCTGTGACAGCCAGCCCCTTGGTGATCCAAAGACAACTGCATCCATGGTAATGACCTCAGAAAAGATTTGAACAGGAACTACCCATCCATATCCAGCCCAAATTACTGAACCTTGAGATACAATGCACAATAAAACAATTAGGTAAATTTTAAAAAGAGGAAGAAGAAACCACTTTGGCTCTAAATTTCCACATACAGAAAGCAGGATGAGAGAAAAAATCAGATGCAAATATAAACCATTTTTTTATTAAAGAAGAAAACCATTTCTTAAAGTAAAGCAGTGACCCAGAGGCTAGAATTGAGAATGGGAAAAAACTTTGAAATTGATTCTACTCAGTGCCGAAACTGGAATGAATCAATAAATATCTTTGCATGTGGATTAAAGGGAACCCAACAGCATGTACTTGACTGGATTTCAGTTTTTCTGTGGACCACTGATGGCTATGTGCCTCCTAATTTTATTATTTTTGAACAGGAGAAGCTAGTGTGATTATTCTTTTTTCATATCAACATTTTATGTTGGATTTTTAGTTTTTAGCTCATATGTCTCTGCATAAAGAGAAGTCACACTCAAGAAAGTGTGCTTGATGAAGACATTCAAGGTGGTCCATCAATAACTAGACCTGATTTAGATAGTGAGATTGTATTTTGGGATAATAATGGGATTATATTATATTGTGGAGTATATTTTACATCTAAGAAGGATACACAATTGTGTAGTATATTTTACTTCTAAGAAGGATATAAGTTATTGTGGAAAAGTGGTGAACTTGGGTAGATTTGCAAAGATGCCAGAGTAATTTCTCCTGATGGTACTGGCATGCTGATTTTGCCAAGTGACTCTCTTGGTTCTCCTATCAAGGCAAGAAGGCTGGTTCTGAGCCATTCTCATGATTTGAAGTGTCCAAAGAGAAACAGAGGAGATGACATCTGAAGCCTAAGTATCAAGAGGCCTTTCAGCTTCCATTCAGAATTCCTGGAATGCACTGTTTTCATGGCAGGAATGAGAGGATGAGACCACATGGAGCAATCTAAGCTGAAACCCTAAATACAGTCTCCAGTTATGTATAGTCTCCAGTCAAATATAGTCTTTAGTTTATATAGCTCAGATGATTATAATCACATAAGTGACAGAAAACAAGACCGGCAGAACCCCCTACTGAGCCCAGCTCAAATTGCTGATGCTTCAAAACTATGAGCAAATATAATTCCTGTACTTTTAGGTAAAATATATTATAAGTAAACACAATGGTTGTATTTTTAAGACATTATGACACAACAATAGCATATTTTCAGAGGAGCTGAATTACTGCTATTGCCCTGAAGATACTCATGAGTCCAGTGATTTGGGGAACTGTAACCCTTATCATTATCACCTGCCTAAACCTGCTCTCTCAAGTCATATGTCAAGACTTTCATTGCTAATTCTAAGGGCACCTGCATTTCCCAGAGTATGAGCACATGGGGCTGGCTGATTCTTTTGTGAAAACAGGTTTCCCCCTCATCTAGCAAGAATTATGGTGAAGATAGCATAAGTAAGAAAGCCTCAAGGTTTAAGAAATCTTGTTCTGATGAATCTAAAGAGAGTCTTCTGAGAAGCTGACTCAGAGGTGGCAAGTGAGTTAGGTTCTTTTACCATGGAGTAAAAAGAACCAGAAAAAAAGATATTAATCTGTGTCCTTCATAAACTCAATTGGAGTTTTTCTGGACTCTATGAAATTTTATCAAGATACATCACTTGTGATTTTAGGTAATTACAACCAATTATCTTTTTATTTGATAATTTTTATCAATATTAATATATGTGATAAGTGTAATCTCCTATAGAGCACATAGTATATATCCCACTGGAAACATTTAAGATTTAAACATAAGTTATAAGTTATTGGATGAAATGGTCTATACTAGATTCTTGAAAACTGATGTCCTTCAATCTTTGAACTGTGTAACTCTTCCTTACCATGTTTTTTTTCCTCAATAACATAGAAAGACATTTAATTTTCCTTTCTTCTAAAACAGAATTGAGAGGAAAGTAAGATTTCCTTGAACAACCTCTGGAGTTGTCCCCTCCACCCATTTATAGCATGCAAAGAAATAGAAACACTTTGTGATAGATGAAAACAATTATCTTCACCTTTCTCCATTTAGATTAACAATATATATTCAGTCTTTTAAATATATGTGAAATTGAACACATACACATTTTGTTCCACAATTATGAACCACATCATTTCAGTCACTTAAATTCTGACTGTAGGAGTGCCAAGGCTTTTTTTCTTGGGAGAGACATTATTCCTTGAACAGCACCCTCAATACCAAGGCTGCCTGAAACAATTTCAGAGCAAAGTGAATGACTTTATCCTGTGGAACTTTGTAGAGTATATTTCTAATGATTTGGCTCTCTCTTGAACTCCAGAAACAGACAAAGAAAAAAACTCTACCTGATCATGTCACAAATCATAATTTAACAAGAAAGAGAGAAAAATTATAATGATAAACAAGTGTAAATGTTCAGCATATATCCATGTGTTGTATTTTCTCCTGATTCATTTAATCCTGTAATTAGAGAGCTATCATAAGTAAGAAAATTTCCCTAATAATAGAAATTACTTACTAAAAGCCTCTCTGCCAGGAATATAGCATATATTATCCATTTAATTCCATCATTTTGCAAGGTAAATGTTGCAGCCTGTGAATAGAATGCCAAGTTTGCAGACTTTGAAAATAATTTGGCTGACTTCATCAAGTTGGCCTTGAACTTGCTTTTTTGTTTAGCTCTCAAAGTCACTCTATTCTCTATTTCCCAGAATTAATTGCTGATCACTATGATTGATTATTTAGATATGTATTACTCTTTTGTTATATATCTACAGACTATGTTCCTACAGAACTGAAAGTACTCAGAATAAAGCAAGTTGGCAGAATTATCTGCTAATCCCCTAAATCCCAGCCCATTCAGTGCCTAGCCTATTTAATATCATCACCTTGAGTGTGTGTGTGACCTTTGAAAATAATAAGATCATCTATCATCTTCGTTAAATTATTTCTGAAAAACAGTAAAAGGATGTCACTCTTGTAATGATGCTGCATTCCTGATTGTAGCTCACTATAACGAGGTTGTCCCACTGGCTTTGAAGAAGTGTGTCTACCTGTAAGATAGTCACCTTGAACCTGAGAGTAGCCTCCAGTAGCTGAGAGTAATGCCCTTGTGAGAACTCAACAAATGGGTCCTCTGTCCTCTAGTCAACAGGAGATGATTTCTTCCAGCAAAATTTGGCAGAAGACCTTGAGCCAGAGATGAGTCCAGCTCCATTTGACGTCTTGCTTTCAGATTTTCGGTTGGGTAAAACCACAACAGAGGCACCAGTTATACCTCTGCTCATAATTATTTTTGTAGAAAGTAAGATAATAAATTTGTTTTGTTTTGAGCTTCTAAATTCATGGTAGTCTGTTACTCAGCAATAGAAAACTAATACAGCAATTTTCCTTCCCTCTTTCCAGACCTATCCCTGTTTCTTTCCTTTTTTCCTCTTTAAAATGCAAATAGTGCATAGGAAAATGGTCAGCATACTAGAACCCTTTAGATAGATGCTCAAACACTTTTTATCATGTGTCACTCAGGGAGGAAATCTCTTTGACTGAACCAAAGGTGTTTTTTTTTTATTATTTGATATATTGATAATAAGTTTTGGGTTAGAAAACACATTAAAGCCCTACTTAAATCCCCAATTTGCCTTTGATGTTGTGTTCATGTACATAAATTAAAAGAATTCTGGGGAACAGGAAGATAAGTTGGATACATGAGCATCACGATGCCACCAAATCTTCATGAGAAGGAATTGTCATTGGTAATTTGTAGCAGGAGAAGGTGGATGAGATAATTGAATAAATGTGGAAAAAATACAGGAAAAACCAAGCAAGTGGAAAATATTAAATATGGATTTGAAAGTTTCAGGTTCCAGGATTAAATTATTTTATTTCCTTTACCTTGATGAGGTAATGTTTTCTAAGGATATTGTTCTTACCTCCAAAACCTCACAGAGATATCTACATCACAGAAATAAAATTATATGGAATAAATTTTTATCTAGGGAACACTGAACTATTTTATTTGGGGTTGGTTGAGCTTGAAATAGATTTCAGAAAATGTGGTCCCATTCCTTACTTTGTAATTAGAAATAATTTATACACAGCTATTAAAAATACACAAAGCCACATCTTTTAATTGCTATTTACTTTATCCAATATCCATAAAAATTACCATTTAATTCTGCATTCTTGACTTACCCTTCACTATCCTCCAATATATATCATGAACAAAATGAGATAATTACTAAAATCCCCTCTGGAGAATAATTTCTGCAACA
>PVKM010001688.1:0-73808 GCA_004027735.1 Carollia perspicillata
ATTATGATGTGCCTTGGTGTGTTCCTCTTTGGGTCCACCTTCTTTGGGACTCTCTGAACTTCCAGGACTTCTTGGAAGTCTATTTCCTTTGCCAGAATGGGGAAGTTCTTCTTTATTATTTGTTCAAATAAGTTTTCCACTTGTTGCTCTTCCTCTTCCCCTTCTGGTACCCCTATAATTCAGATGTTGGAACATTTAAAGATGTCCTGGGGGTTCCTCAGCCTCTCCTCATTTTTTTTTTGAATTCTTGTTTCTTCATTCTTTTGTTTGGTTGTTTCTTTCTTCCTTCCTTCTGGTCCACTCCATTGATTTGAGTCCCAGTTTTCTTCCCATCACTTTTGGTTCCCTGTGCATTTTCCTTCACTTCACTTAGCGTAGCCTTCATTTGTTCATGTAATTTGGGACCAAAGTCAACCAGTTCTGTGAGTATCCTGATCAGCAGTGTTTTAAACTGTGCATCTGATAGGTTGGCTATCTCTTGGTCACTTAAAAGTATTGGCTCTGGGGCTCTGAGCTGTTCTTCTGAGTCATATTTGGTCAGGTGGCACCTGTTATGTATGTGTGGCGGAGCCTTAGGTGTTTACGAGGGCGGGGCAACCTAGTCAGAGGGTTGTGAGGCTGTCTGTGGGGGTGGGGTCAGAGAGGGAACAATGGCACCTGTTCCACACTCTCTTGGATTTGCGTCCCCTCTGCTGCCTCCCACAAGCAAACTGGGCCCCCCTAGTGCTGGTTCCCAGGTGGGTGGGCCTATGTACACTCCAGGATCCTTCAAGTCTCCCCAATGACCTCTCCTGTGAGGCTGAGAGCCTCTCCTGGTGTCTTTTCAATTGGTGTTTTTAGGCTTTATTGCCTGTCGCTGGGGCCCTGGGCTGTGCAGTCCATCTAACTGCCCACTCTTGCCTAGTTTATCTGCACGAGAATGTGTGTCCACGGTGGGCCAACTGCCCCTCGTGCCCTGCATGCTCTGCTCATCTCCCCGCGTCTGGGGTTGCGAGCTCCACAACACCTACGCTCCCCTGCACTCCCGGTCTGGCAGCCACTGCATTTTCCTGCTGCATTCCATTTCCACTGGCTGCCAACTCCGCCCCTCTTACTGGTCTGGTTGAATGGTTGTTGGACTTCCGTAGTTCAATTTTCTGTGTTCTGGTTGTGTTATTGTTTGTAAATATTTGTTGTCCTTAATGTTGGTTGTGAGAGGAGGTACAATGTTTCCACCTACACCTCCATTTTGGCCAGCAGTCACATTTGGATTTTTTACAAGCAGATATTAACACAGTTGTCTTTTAAAAATAAAACTGAAGTTTATACAAATATACCAGAAAAGTCTTGACCTTAAGACAGAGAACGGGGTGAGGAAAGGGTATTACTTTTAGCATGTACTTTTCTTTTCTATGCTGATTTGAAAT
This sequence comes from Carollia perspicillata, assembly GCA_004027735.1. Taxonomy (NCBI): domain Eukaryota; kingdom Metazoa; phylum Chordata; class Mammalia; order Chiroptera; family Phyllostomidae; genus Carollia; species Carollia perspicillata. Next base: position 1,407 of record PVKM010001688.1, read on the forward strand.
GGTAAGGAATTGTTTTGTGAAGGTTGTTGTGTAGTTAATTTATTTATTTTTACTTTACTTCATGTCTTATATGTATTTATTTTATATATTTTTTATTAAATTCATTGGAGTGACATTGGTTAATAAAAAGCTGTTGTGTAGTTTAAAACAACAAAGCCATGGTCTGCCTTGTATTTAGAATGGACCTATACTTTCTCCTCTGTGTTTTAGTGCTTTGTTCTAGAGCCAGGGGTGTCCAACCTTTTGGTGTCTCTGGGCCACATTGGAAGAAGAGTTGTCTTGGGCTACAAATTAAATACACAAACACAAACAAAAACTGATGAGCAAAAAAAAAAAAAGGTTTTAAGTGAATTTACAATGTTTTTAGTCATTTTGGACTGATATTCTTTTGTTTTTTAATTAATTTATTTATTGTAATTGTTGTTCAAGTACAGTTTTCTGTCTTTTACTCCCATCCCAGTCCACCCCCCTCCCAGTGCTCCCCACCTCTCTCCCATTTCCACCCCCCTTAGTTTTTGTCCATGTGTCCTTTATACTTGTTCCTGTAATCCCTTCCCCTTTTCCCTCTGAAATTCCCTCCCCTCTCCCCTCTGGTCACTGTCATCCCATTTTCTATTTCAATGTCTTTGGTTATATTTTGCTTGCTTGTTTGTTTTGTTGCTTAGGTTCCTGTTAAAGGTGAGATCATATGGTATTTGTCTTTTACCACCTGGGTTATTTCACTTAGCATAATGCTTTCCAGTTCCATCCATGCTATTGCATAGGGTAAGAGCTCCTTCTTTCTTTCTGCTGCATAGAATTCCATTGTGTATATGTACCATAGTTTTTGATCCATTCATTTACTGATGGGCACCTAGGTTGCTTCCAACACTTGGCTATTGTAAATTGTGCTGCTATGAACATTGGGGTGCACAGGTTCTTTTGGATTGGTGTTTCAGGGTTCTTAGGGTATAATCCTAGCAGTGGAAGCAAGGGACATAAAGGAAAGAATAAACAAATGGGATCTCATCAAAATAAAAAGCTTCTGCATAGCTAAATAAAACAGTATTAAAATAAAAAGATAACCAACTGTATGGGAAAACATATTTGCCAATGATACCTCAGATAAAGGTTTAATCCTCAAAATACATAAAGAACTGACGTGAGCCCTGGCTGGTGTATCTCAGTGGATTGAGCACGGCCCTGTGAACCGAAGCATCATGGTTCAATTCCCAGTCAGGGCACATGCCTGGGATGTAGGCCAGTTCTCGGCAGGGGACGCATGAGAGGCAACCATACATTGATATTTCTCTCCCTCTCTCTTTCACTTCCCCTCTAAAGATAAATACATAAAATCTTTAAAAAAAGAATTGACATAACTCCACTCTAAGAAGACAAGCAACCCAATTAAAAAATGGGCAAAGAACTAGAACAGACACTTCTCCAAGGAGGACATACAGAGGATTCAGAGACACATGAAAAGATGCTCAGTATTGCTAGCCATCAGAGAGATGCAAACTAAATCCACAATGAGATACCACTTCACACCAGTCAGAATGGCCATCATAAACAAAGCAACAAACAACAAGTGTTGGAGAGGTTGTGGAGAAAAGGGAACCCTAGTGTACTGTTGGTGGGATTGCAGACTGGTACAACCACTATGGAAAATAGTATGGAATTTCCTCAGAAAACTAAAAATGAATCTGCCTTTTGACCCAGTAATTTTACAATTTTTGTTGGGCCACATTCATAGCCATCCTGGACCGCATGCAGCCCATGGGCCATGGGTTTGACACCCCTGTTTCTGATCTTCAGTCTTTTGGCCAATATTATTTTTCAAAATCCAAAGCCCATGCAGATGCTTCTCTTGTGATTAAAGGACTACCATTTGAAATGCTTCAGATACTGGAAACTTGAGGGGGCATCTTGCCTTTGATTTATGTACCTTGCCTGCCCAGAGACAGGCCTGCCTATGGACTCCTAGAGGGCAATCAGTTCATGAAAATCTGAGGGTGAACTTTTGAGACAGGCCAGGGTGAGGTTTGGGGACCTCAGCTTCCCCACCTCAGATAATGAGTGCCACACCCCTCTGGGGCCCAGGCAGCAAAGGTGTGATGGAAAGGGCTACTCCTCCCACCAGGCAGTTTCAAGATCTCTGCAGTTAATATGGTGTCCACACTTACAGTGAGTCCATGGAAAAATTGTTCAGGTTGTCATATGTTTTACAGTGCCCTAAGCGTTTATCTTGTTTGGAGTTGAGGAAATTGGGATGGGGAGAAGAGTCACCATAGTAATGAGCACTGAGGTCGTGTATCAATTCCTCACATTAAATGCTTCTGCACATTACTTTGGACTCACAAAAAATCCTCTGTTATGAAAGAAAATAAATAAATATAGGTGACAAAAAAATTACCACTCTGTCATCACTGCTGCCCCCCTCCGCCGCCTTGTCATACATATTGGAAAAAGCTGCCATTGGTAATGACAAATTCAAGTGTGTGGTGAATGAGGGAGAAAGGGAGAAAGAGAAAGGGAGTGGGAGAGAGAGAGAGGCAGAGACAGACAGACAGACACACACACACACAGAATGGAGAGTTGCAATCACATCCTAGCTGTAAGTTTATTTGTGGTTTTCTCAAGGTTTTTCCCCACCCCCATCCCTGCATCCCCAATGGCAGGGTTCTGAGCAAGCAGGCAAAGATGGGGGCTATTAAATCCCCTCATCTGCAGCTCATCTCAGCTCTCTGCAGCAGCTGGTGCCTCCCCTCTGCAGAGACAGCCCTGGCTGATTTCATTACTTAGGGAGCAGGAGTTCTGATCCAGGTGATGGATAGTGTGAGCCCTGCTATTTTGGGAGTTATTCTGGACACAAGTTTAGAGTAGCTCAAAAATTCAGTAGGTTCAGTGCTTTTAACTGAATTTAGCCGTCTGTGTTTTATGGGGTCCAAAAGAATAAGTTGCCCAAGTTTTTTTTAAAAAATCAATTTGAGAGTAGAAGGTAATGACTTTGTTTTGTAATTCTCAGGACATTGAGTGAAAATGCCCTTTCTTAAAGTAAAGCTGGATGTTTTACATTTAAAATATTTCATATAAGCATGATTTTTTTATTAATTAACTTTTCAAATTATACGAGTTATGGAGGGTCACTATAAATCTTATAAAATAGAGAAATAAAAAGAAGACATTAAAACAATACTCAAATATTCAAAATTTAGCATATAACCTTCCTGTTTTTTCCTATGTATGTGTGTTTCTATTAATTATTTTTAATGGAATACTAATGCACTTAATGATTTACAATATGCTTTTTTCCTCATTAGATAGTAGCTCTTGAACACCTTGCAGGTTAATAAATATACTTTTACACTTCTACACTATTATTTAGTACAGTTGCCTAGTATTCCATTGTGTGATGTACTAGAATTAATCGAAACAATCCCTTTTTATGGACATATTTCTGACTGGTTGTGTCGAGATTTGGACTATCATAAATAAAACTGATGAATAATCCTGTAGGCAAAGCTTTGTTTACATTCATGTATGTTCTCTTGGAAAAATTTGCCAGAATTGTCTTTGATGGGGCAAAGGGCATTTTTAAGCCTTTTGATATGTAATACCAAATTGCTTCCAGACAGGCAGTACTGGCCCACTCATTCACCAGAAATGTATGAGAGTGGCCTACTACCCAAACACAGTGGGGTTTGTTTAAACAACATTTTAAAAGCCTGTGATTAACTTTCTTTCAATTGCTTTTTGTCTCATCTTCTAATGTCCTTGGCTTCTCTTTGTTCTCTACCCACTTCTTCAGTACTATCAGAAAGCCAAGAGAGGGGTTAGAACCCCAAACAGAACCTATTAAAGGAACTGGTTTTGGCAAACTCACAAGGAATTCTAGTTTGATGCTGGAACAAGACAACATAAAGAGCTACCCATTCATTTTGTGCAAGAGGATATTTACATTACATTTTATAGCAGTCATAAATGAAAATGGCATTAATCTGCCAAGTTGTTTTTAAAAGAGAAAAAGGGAGGAGGTGATTGACCTACCAGAGAAAGCCCTGTGTCTGCCAGAGCTTTGCTGTGAGGATGATTTTAAATTGCAGGGCAAAGGTGATGAAGCTGGCTCAACATCTCTGTCTCCATGGCAACAGCATCTCAGCTCTGAAGCTCTGACACAACAACAGGCATCCAAAATATACCCCTCATGCACTATTACACTGCAAGTTAGGAGTTTCTTTTTATTCCTTGTAAATGAACAATTTAAAAATATGCACCAGTACTGAGAAAGAGCAAATCAGGCACAACTAGAGGAGAGTCTTTAAAATGACTAAGTGAAGAGAAACAACATGCAAAGAGATTGATGAAGTCCATAGCCATTCTTACTATGCACAGGGAGATTGAAAACCTTTTTCATGTAAGTAGAAAAAAATATCTATCTGTGCATATAAGTGTGAACATTAACTTTTTTAAACATTCTTTATTTTTCAATTACAATTCACATATAATTTTATATTATTTTCAGGTGTACACCCCAGTGATTAGCTATTATATAACTTATTAAGTGATCATCTTGATAAATCTAGTACCCACCTGACACCATGCATAGTTATTAGAGTATTATTGACTATATTCCCTATGCTATTCTTTATATTCCCATGACTATTCTATAATTACCAATCTGTACTTCTCAATCCCTTCACCTTTTTCACCCATCCCCTCACCCACCCACCCCATCCAGCAACCATCAAAAGGCTTTGAGTCAGTTTCTGTTCTCCTTATTCATTTGTTTTTTAGATTCATGTGTTTATAGACACATATTTATTGCCATTTCATTGTTAATATTTTTATCTATTGTTTTCTTCTTTAAGAAGACCCTTTCATGTAATGCTGGTTTGCTGGTGATGAACTCCTTTAGCTTTACCTTGTCTGGGATACCCTTCATATTTCTGTTGAGAAATCAGCTGACAGTCTTATGGAGCTCCCTTGTAGGTAACTAACTGCGTTTCTCTTGCTGCTTTTAAATTCTCTCTTTGTATTTAACCTTTTATATTTTAATTATGATGTATTTTGGTGTAGACCTCTTTGGATTCATCTTTTTTCAGACTGTTTGCACTTTTTGGACTTGTATACATATTTCCTTCATCAGATTAGGGAAGCTTTCTGTCATTATCTTTTCAAATAGGTTTCCAGTTTCTCGCTCTTTCTGTTATCCTTCAGGCACCCCCATGATGTGAATGTTGGAACACTTGCAGTTGTCCCAGAGGCTTCTTATATTACTTTTATTTTTGATTCTTTTTTTCTTTTTCTATTTAAATATTTTATTGTTTATCTGTTACAGTTGTTCCACTTCCCCTCCCTTCTTTCTTTTTGCTGTTCTGATTGGGTTTTTTTTTTTTTTTTGCTTCCTTATATTCCAAATCACTGATTTGATTCTCAGCTTCATTTACTCTACTGTTGATTCCTTGTAAATTATTCTTCATTTCAGTTAGTGTATCCTTCATTTATGGCTGGTTCTTTTTTATGATTTCCATGTCCTTTTTTAAGCTGTTGAAGTTCTCTCTAGGTTCAACCGCTCTTCCCCTAAGTTCACTGAGCATCCTTATAACCAGTGTTTTGAAGTCTGCACCTGGTAGATCGCTTGTCTCCATTTTGTTTAGTTCTTTTTTTGGAGTTTTGTTTTGTTCTTTCACTCGAGACATGTTTTTTTGTCTCCTCATTTTTGTAGCTACCCTGTGTTTGTTTCTATGTATTAGGTAGAACTGCTACATCTCCCAGATTTGGTAGAGTGGCCTAATGTAGTAGGCCACTACATTAGGCCACTGGATTAGGCCACTGGATTAGGCCACTACATATAGGCCACTGGATCCTATAGGGTCCAGTGGCACTTTTGATCACCCAAGACGGGCACTCCAGGTATGCACCCCCCGTGTGGGTTGTGTACACCTTTTTGTTGTAGTTGAACCTTGATTGCTGTTGACAAATCATTGAGAGGGAGTTACCCCCAGGCCAATTGATTGCAAGGACTGGCTCTAACCATCAACCACAGTGGAGGATCAGCTGTGCAGGGGCCCACTGATCTATTTTAACTGTTGTTTAGTATTCTATTGTATAATTATATCACAATTTATTTATCCATTTTACTGGTGCTGGCCATTTGCTTTTTCAGTTTTGCTTGTTATAAATAAGGCTGCCTTATACAGTCCTGGGGCACGTGCACAAGAGTTTCCTTTGAGTGAAATTACCAGATTGAAGGTTTCTCCATGTGAACTTTTACTATGTAATGCCAATTAGGTACAAAGTTTTTGTGCCAATACAGTTGATACAGTTTACACACTTATCAACACTGCACAAAGATTACTGTTGCTCCAAGAGACAGAAACAGTCAACAAGTGTTATAGTTACTTATTAATTTTGGTGGGCATGAAATGATATTTCATTATGGTATCAGTAATTAATCAATTAATTGTTGATGTTGGTATTGGTGTTAATTAATTAGTCAATTAATTATTATTACAATTAATTATTATGATTAATTATTAATACAATTGAGCAGCTTTTAAATTTTTTACAATATTCGATTGCTTACAGGTCATTTTTGTTTCCTTTGCTGTGAAATATTTGTTAATGACTTTTGCATAATTTTCTATTGGGTTGATATAAATTGCAACAGACAGACTTCTAAGATGACCTCCAATGATCCCCATCTGCTGGTATTCATACTTTCATGTAATCTCCTCTTTTTGCATGTAAGCTGCACGTAGTAATAAGTGGAATCTAGTAAAAGCAATGAGATGCCATTTCCCAGGTGAGAAACCTTGTGACTTGTGTCTTGCTAGCATGCTTTTTCTTGGTGGCTTCCACTCCTGCTCTCTTGTTTGCTCCCCTGATGAAGCCAGCAGTCATGTTGTAAGATGTTCTGTAGAGAGACCCACATGGCAAACAACTGAGGGAGGCTTCCTGCCAACTTCTCATGAAGCACTGAGACCTCAGTCCAATGAGAAGAACTGAATCCTGCCAATAACCACATGAGGGTGAGCTTGGAAGTGAATTCTGCCCAGTTGGGGCTTTCAGATAACTTCAGCCTGTGAGAGACCCTGAAGCAGAGAATACTACTATGCCATGCCCAGATTCTGGGCCCAAAGAAACTGTGAGATCATAAATGTGTGTTGTTTAAAACTTATATAATTTTGTTATGTTATAGTTGGTATCTTTTAAAAAATTATTTTCCTGATATGTAAAAAACTTCACATAGACTTCTGATCAAGATGGTAAGATAGGTAACATGGCTCACCTACTTGCACAAACACACCAAAATTATCACCAAACTATAGGACAACCATCACTCAGAACCATCAGAAATCAAGTTGAATGTAAGTCTGACAACTATGGAATTAAAGAAACCACATCCATGCAGACTGGTAGGAGGGGCAGAGACGTGGAATAGGTTGGTCCCATATCCATGTGTGCTGGATAAAATTCCGGGTGGATATTTCAGAAACGAGGAGCCACAGGCCCATCAGATTTCCCAGCGCAGGGTTGCAGTTCCAGGAAGATAAGTCCCCATAACTTCTGGCTGCAAAAACCAGCTGGGATTGAGTCAGTGGAAGAAACTTCTGGCATCCCAAGCAGTTCCTCTTAAAGAACCCACATAAGGAATTACCCAGACTCACTGCCTCTGAGTTCCAGCACTTGGTAGCAGCTTAAAAGGCACCATGGCATACAGGGAGGAACTGAAGTGTCTGACATGAAGGCAACAGCTGGGGGACAGCTTTCTCCCAGACAGAAAGGCAGGTAGAGGCCATTGTCCCTTTTCTGAACCCTCCTCCCACAGAGCCACAGAGCCAGAAAGCAGGTGTCATATCTGAGACTCCATCAACCTGGATAATACTGTTGGGCCAGCCCTGGAGATCCCCTGAGGCTCCAGACCCACCACCTTATAGGCCCATCCAAGCTTTTAACAATGGCTTTTCTATATGAATGGCTGGTCTTGGTTCATGCTTCACAGCTTCCTAAATCCTCTCAAACAAACAACAGCTGGCCTCAGTGAGCCCCCAGCCCCCATTCCTCTTGTTAAGTGGCCCCAGGCCTGGCACTAGAAGCAGCTAGCCTAGATTCACAGCTTGGCTTTGCCTGAGGAACCCCAAGCCCACCACAAGTAGCAGTCATCTCAGATTGCTTTATACCTCAGGAAGGGTGGCCCCAGGCAAAATACAAGTGGGGCTGACCTTTGCCTGTACCATCCAGGAAACACCAGAACTTGTGTACCCCATGGAGAGCTCCAGACCACATCAGAGCACCACCATCCTGCCCCTGCACAACTGACCTTCCACAGGGTCAGAGGTTGGTGGTCAGTGGTCACAGCCAGTTCTTGCAGCTGACTGACTTGGGTAAATCCCTCCCATTGACCTGCCAACAGCAATCAAGGCTCAACTACAAGAGGAGGGTGTACTCAGCCCACACAAAAGGCACACCTTGAGTACCCAGCTTGGGTGATAGGGAAAGCTGTGCCATTGGATCCTACAGAACACCTACTATATTAGGCCACACTACCAAGACAGGGAGTTATGACAACTTTACCTAATATATAGAAACCAACACAGGGAGGCTGCCAAAATGAGGAGACAAAGAAACATGGCCCAAATGAAAGAAGAGATCAAAACTCCAGAAAAAAAGTACTAAACAAAATGGAGATGAGCAATCTATTAGACGCAGAGTTCAAAACACTGGTTATAAGGATGCTCAGGGAAATTTGTGAGGATCTCAGCAGCATAAAAAAGATCCAGACAGAAACAAAAGATACACTCATTGAAATACAGAACCATTTTCGGGGAAACAACAGTAGAGTGGATAACCCAAGAATCAAATCAATTACTAGGAACATAAGGAAGCAAAAAAACAACCAATCAGAACATGAAGAAAAAAGAATACAATAAAATGAGGGTAGTGTAAGCAGCCTATGAGACAACTTTAAGCATTCCACCATTCTCATCATAGGGATGCCAGAAGGAGGAGAAGAGAAAGAGCAAGAAATTGGAAATCTATTTGAAAAAATAAGGAAAGAAAACTTCCCTAATTTGGTGAAGGAAATAGACATACAAATCCAGGAAGAACAGAGAGTCCCAAACAAGATGGGCATATACAGGCCCATGCTAATACACATCATAATTAAAATGCCAAAGATTAAAGATAAAAAGAGAATCTTAAAAGCAGCAAGAGAAAAGGATAGAGTTACCTACAGGGGAGTTCCCATGAGACTGTCAGCCAGTTTCTCAAAAGAAACTTTGCAGGCTAGAGGGGATTGGCAAGAAATATTCAAAGTTATGAAAAGCAGGGACCTACAGACAAGATTGCTGTATCCAGCAAAGCTATCATTTAAAATGGAAGGGCAGATGAAGAGCTTCCCAGACAAGGAAAAACTAAAGGAGTTCATCATCACCAAACCAGTATTATATGAAATGTTAAAGGGACTTATTTAAGAAAAAGAAGATCAAAACCATTAACAACAAAATGGCAAAAAATTACAAATTTATGAACAATTGAATCTAAAAAACAAACTAAGCATACAAGAAGAACAGAGACAGAACCATGGATACAGAAAGCATTTTGATGGTTTCCTAATGGGAGGGAGTTGTGGGGGGGATGGGTGAAGAGGTGAAGGGATTAAGAAGTACAAATAGGTAGTTACAGAATAGCCATGGGGATGTAAAGCACAATATAGGAAATGGAGTAGCCAAAGGACTTACACACATGACCCATGGACATGAACATTGGTGGGGGGATTGTCTGAGGGATTAGGGGTGCTGGGTGGAGCAGAACAAAGGGGAAAAATTGGGACAACTGTAATAGCATAATCAATAAAATATAATTTAAAAAGTTGACATGTAAAAATGCAGTTGATTTTTGTGTATTGATGGAAGCTCCAAAGTCATAATTACTCTCAAAAAAATATTTGATCAGTTTTGCCTAACTTTCCAAGAATGCATTTGAGGCATTAAATGAAACAAAAGTGTAATTATAACCACCTTCCCATAATTTCTGTACTTCTACCCAGGGGCTAATTTAGACATTTTTCATTTACTGACATGAAAAATCAAAATGTATAATTAAGATTTGACATTTTTATGCCCTGGCTGGTGTAGCTCAGTGGATTGAGCACGGGCCTGTGAAGCAAAGTGTCACCAGTTCGATTCCCAGTCAGGGCACATGCCTGGGTTGCAGGCTAGGTCCCCAGTAGGGGACACATGAAAGGCAACCACACATTGATGTTTCTCTTCCACTCTTTATCCTTCCCTTCCCCTCTCTCTAAAAATAAAGAAAGAGAATATTTTTTTAAGAAAAGATTTGACATTTTTAAAATTTCTTCATATGTGGCAAATATTTGAACTTTCTGATTGCTGCCTTTATATTTACTTTGGTCCAACCAAGTTCCTCACCAATATGAGGAGTTATGATTATTTAATGACTACTCCAGACATTATTTGCAGTAGAAATAAAGTTTTTTACTTCATTTTTCTAATTTTCATCAGCTGTTAACATTTCCAAAATTTCATTACAGGCATTCTCTGCCAAATATATATGCTTTATTATGGGATTGCAAGTTTTTATTGATAAATATAAGAAACTATATTAGCAAAATACTTATGTATACATCACAACAAGGGAAAGGTAGTGTTTAAACTATTCAGCTAATTTCCTGAGTTCTTAACACATCTTAACATGAAGAGCAATATTTAAGAAATATGAGTATTCTGTGCACATATACCCTAATACTTTATCTATAAGTGTAACATTCTTGAGAAATTGTTATATCTTTAATTCAAGGTGGAACCATAGTGAAAAGATGTGTCAGGATCCCTTACCCATTCCAGATGAGGCAAGTTCATGCTCAGTTGGGGGTGGGAGTCTGAGTTGGAGTTGGAAATTTTAACCTAAGGGAAGTAAAGACACCAGGGTGAGGAAAGCTGAAAACCACAAGGGAGTTCTGAGTTCCAAGATGCTGAGAAGGTAAACCAGAAAGTCACTAAAACCAGAGGCACCTAGCTTGGGTCTCAGAATTTGGAATTGGCAGCATAAGCAGAGGCCTGGCTGCTGACTTCTGGGGCCCAGGCTCCCCATTCTTAATCACTCCACTCATCTCTGACCTTGACCCCTGATGTGCAGCCTTTATCAGACTCATCCTCTTGTTTCTTGACTTTGCTGAGTCTGTTCTCTGAGTTTCCAGTGCCCATGGTTCACTAGCACTGTTTGCTCCTTAGGCTGATGAACTGAGGTCCTATGGTTTCTTTCTCCTGTCTGTGTATGGTTTCCTTAGATCTATTCTCTATTACTTCTTAAGGAATTTCCTATTCCCCATAGGAGTTAATAGAAGCTAAGGTAATATAACAAAGAGGCCCCAGGCAGTTTTGCTTCTTGAAGTTATTCAGAGACCCAGGTTGCTTCCTCTTTGTAACTCCCCAAACCTTTATGGTGACAATTCTAACCCATGGATAGAATTCAGGATGTTCCTGAACTTGGATGGGGAAAGAAACACCATTACTTTAACTAAGTTCGCATTAGTTTTCTGTTGTTAATGTAACAAATTACTACAAAAAAAGAAAGAGGAAAAAGGTAGCCAAAGACAGAGTGTTAAAGAAAACAAATATTGCCAGGAAGAAGGTAAAATGAAAGTAGGAAGACTTGGGGTATGTGACAGTAAAGAAGGGAAGAGAGTTCCAAGGAGATCCAGATAAAATAAACAAAAGAAACTATATTAAACTAAGAAGCTTTCTTTCTTTCTTTCTTTCTTTCTTTCTTTCTTTCTTTCTTTCTTTCTTTCTTTCTTTCTTTCTTTCTTTCTTTCTTTCTTCCTTTCTTTTCCTTCCTTCCTTCCTTCCTTCCTTCCTTCCTTCCTTCCTTCCTTCCTTCCTTCCTTCCTTCCTTCCTTCCCTCCTTCCTTCCTTCCTTCTTAGCAAAGGAAGCCATCAACAATATGAAAAGAAAACTCACCAAATGGGAGCACATATTTGTCAGTGATACATCTGATAAGGAGTTACTTTCCAAAATATATAAAGAACTTATACAACTTAACACCAAGAAGACAAAAAATCTAATTAAAAAATGGGCAGCCCTGGCCAGTGTAGCTCAGTGGATTGAGCACAGGCCTGTGAAGTAAAGGGTCACCGGTTTGATTGCCTGGGTTGCAGGCCAGGTCCCCAGTAGGGGACACATGAGAGGCAACCACACACTGATGTTTCTCTCCCACTCTTTCTCCTTCCCTTCCCCTCTCTCTAAAAAACAAACAAACAAACAAACAAACAAGTAAATAAATAAATAAATATATAAAATGTAAAATTTTTAAAAAATGGGCAAAGGACCTGAATAGACACTTCTCCAAAGAGGACATACAGATAGCCAATAGACAGATGAAAGGATGCTCAATGTCACTAATCATCAGAGAGATGCAAATTAAAACCACAATGAGATATCACATCATGCCTGTCAGAATGGCTATCATCAATAAATGAAAAAACAACAAATGTTGGCCAGGATGTGCAGAAAAGGAAATCCTTTTGCACTGCTGGTGGGAATGCAGACTGGTGCAGCCACTGTGGAAAAGAGTATGAAATTTCCTCAAAAAACTAATAATGGAACTGCCTTTTGAACCAGCAATTCTACTGCTGGGATTATACCCTAAGAACCCTGAAACACCAATCCAAAAGAATCTATGTACCCCAATGTTCACAGCAGCACACCAAGTATTGAAAGCAACCTAAGTGCCCATCAGTAAATGAATGGATCAAAAGCTATGGTACATTTACGCAATGGAATACTATACAGCAGAGAGAGAGAGAAGGAGCTCCTACCCTTTGCAACAGCATGGATGGAACTGGAGAGAATTATGCTAAGTGAAATAAGCCAGGCAGTGAAAGACAAATATCATATGATCCCACCTATAAGTGGAACCTAATCAACAAAACAAACAAGCAAGCAAAATATATGTAACCAGAGACGCTGAAATTAAGAACAAACTGACAGTAACCAGAGGGGAGGTGGGGGGGGAATGGGGGTAACATGGACAAAACCAAAGGGGGTGGAATCAAGGGTGGGAAGTAGGGATGGCCAGGGTTGGGGGGAGTACTGGGGGGTAATAGAGACAATTGTACTTGAACAACAATAAAAAAATTAAACATAAAAATTAAAATAAATAAAATAAAAATAAAGGATATGCTTACTAAGGAGGAAAGATACATTTTTAACTCCCCAGTGCAAGCTATTATCCTCAAGGACTTAAGACAAGCAGGGTAAATCTAGTGTTCTTTGAAATCACTATACCAAGAACCCTTGAAACCACTAATGGAGAGAAAATTGGACCTTTTCTAACATCCTATGATTTCCTTTCAGATTATTAAAGTTCCTTATAGGAATGGCAAACAATTGTTTTGATTCTGGTTGCAATGGCCCTGAACCAAAGACTGAACAGCACAACTGTATGTGCAGCCTGGCTCGAAATACTCAGTCATATGGGAAAGGAATTTTTCCCCAGAATGCTCTTTAAGCTGCCTATGTTGGACCTGATTAATTCAGGAGAACAGAGTCCAGGAAAATGCTTTTCATTCCACTTGAGCTCTTTCTGTCTCTTCCTTCCTCAATTCAAGGAGTCTGAAGATGTCCTTTTTAAAGCATTTGAGTCTCTCATGCAGGAGAGGAATGTTCAGTCCCACAAAATGAATATAGAAATGATTCCATTGAGATGGCTTTTGACTCAGGAGGTTTCTGTCTTTCAGTGTCTTCAGAAAGTGAAGATAATTCTGATTTTGGTGGCATTGGGGAAAAAATGGGACAGAGAGCCATTAGTAGTGGGAAATTGGAATAACGACAATGACTGCTAGAATGACCAAGAAACGTGTCTGAGGCAATGCCATTTTCAGTCTGCATAATTCTACTGTTATGCATAATTCTAAGGGGGCTAATCTCCCCCTTAGTCACCCAGTTTGAATTATGTTATGCATAATTCTAAGGGGGCTAATCTCCCCCTTAGTCACCCAGTTTGAGTAATACTGTATGTCCTTGGTGCTGAGCAAAGCAGGGTGATTTTTATCTGTTCTGCTATCTGTGTTCCTGTGGTGGGGAGGGCAAGACTGTGAAATAATGGTGGGGATAGTAAATTTTTGTTATTTATTGGCAGGACTTTCTATGCCCTTTGCTAAAAGCTCTCATTGGGAGAAGCCGGCAGCAAGGAGGAAAGTATTTCTTTAGCATACTTGTCATTTTTCAGTGAATGGAATGTAGTTAAAAAGGTCATAAATGCTGCCTCTATCTATTCACAGGGTAGTATCACCACAAGTGCCAATATTTCATATGGAACTCAAAATCAATTAATTCCTTAAAACTTCCTGTTTTCAAGTAAATGGCTAAAATAGGGCTACCTTTCAGGGTTGTATTAATGTAGTATCTTCAATATTTAAGGGCTCATTTAAAAATTAGCAGCCTGAGGATTGCAAGTGGCAGCATGTGCTTCCCAAATTATTGAAAGCTGGTCTCCTATCTGGCTGTAAAAGTACAAATCGGCCTCTACTCTGTGTAGGCTTAGGGAGCAGCTGCTTATGATATAAAAAATATCACGGCTGGCTGGCTTACAGCATCCACTATAAATACAGGGGTATTTTATTCATCTGAAAAAAACCATGAATTGGATCAAGAGAAGTTAGATGAAAAAGCAGGAGTTTAGATTTTAGTGAGTGTCACAAAACACATCCCAGGTGGAGGATTTGAGCCCTGGGCTGCTTTTCTGGCAGAAGCCCCTCTCTATCTCCCAAACTCCCCCTATCCTGACATGAGGGATTCCCCTAAGCCACCATCTTCCTAGACAATTCATCTTCTCCAATAGATATTAGGGCTGGTGGGAAAAAAAGGAGCCATTGTTATCTACAAAAGAACTGAAATCATAGAAATCTATATACAATCCAATTATTGCAAGGCACCTGAGGTGTTATCTAGTGCATACACCCTTGACGTCAGGAAGTACCATGTCTAAATTCCCCAAACAAGGTGAACAGCCAATATCAGTGTCAGAAAAGTCACTATATTAGAAAGTGAGCCATTTCACTTCAGGCCATTAGACTACTTGTATATAAAGCTAAGCTTTGATTTCCTATAACTTGACTGCATTGGCTCTGATCCCGATTTCTCCAGCCCCACATTTAATGAGTTATTTATATACCACCTCATTCCATAGAGGATTTGAGGCAGCTTACAACAAAGAAAATGCACACAGTATCCAAAGAGAAAAAGAAAAAGTTGAGAGAATTTGGTAAAGAAAAAGATGAGAGTTAGAAAATCAGAAACCCAGCAGCCCAATTCAAACCAAAAATGTTTTTCTCTGGGTGTTTTAGAGTTCTTGGAGGTAGCCTCCACTATGGCTCTACATGAGCAGGGATATATGACCATTTTGTTCCCTGCTGTGTCCCCACAACACAGGCTGCAGGTGGCAAACACAAGGCCTGTGAGCCGAATCTGGCCCACCACCTTGTTTTATCCAGCCTGGCACATTGTTTCTACTCAGTGGCAGTGCCGGGCTCTTGCTTAATTGTTAAGAAGTAGTCACATTTATACAGTCCTAAAATTACATTCAGCCCTTTAAAGGCAACTGGGAGGCTGATGTGGCCCCTGGTGAAAATGAGTTTGGCACCACTGCCCTAGACTAAAACCCGGAGACCTGAAGGTGCTCAATCAGTAAGTGCTGAATGAATGTTTAATTAAAGCAGAAAATGCATTCAGCTATGAGGTTCAGAGTATTGACAAGATCAAGAAGAATGAATTGTTCACAAGAAGCAATTCCTAGGAACAAAACTTGAGGAAACGTTTCCCTGATTCCTTAAATAAAAAACAGAATATAATGTAGTGGATGACATTCTTGACATATTCTCTACAACGGGTCAAAGAATTAATTTCCTCCACTGTATTTTTTAAATAATGATACTCAGGATAGGCGGAAAGTATAAGGCTGAAGTGCTACTCAGTAAAACGAGTGCTACAAGAGGACAAATAATGAAATACGAGTAAATCTAAAAAGTTTTTGCTCCAAGCTTTTCAGAGGTACATGTGTAAATCACACAGGCTTGTGTGTCTGTGGAAGATAGAGATTAAATACAGATAAAACATGGCATATCACCCTGGGTGCTGAATTTAGCAGAAGATGGAGTTGGGGGAAGAGAAGGCAAGTAAAGAGAATAATCTGTAATTGAAACCCTTGCTACTCAAAGTATGCAGAGACTAGCAGCTTTGGCATCACTTGGGGCTTGTTAGAAATTCAGAATGTCAGTATCTCCCCTAGACCTACTCAATTTGAACCTACATGTTAAGACCCCCAGGTGTTTCATACACAGAAAAGTTTGAGACATCCCTATTTAATCCATTATTTTTATATTCAGAGAGATATGGATAATTTATGGGATAAAATGTAACATTTGCATAACATTCGCAGATAATGCGAGAAACTTCAGAGAAATGTTTCCCTAGTGACTGGCAGTTTGGGGATATACCTCTGGATGGGTGGGAAGGCTGTGAGAACTCAGCCTTAGAGTAAAGATGGGAGGGTTTGAGCAGCACTGCTCTGGTTTGCTGAAAAAGGAAATCTAAACCCCTTAAGTTGTTTTTATTTTTTAATTGAAGGCAAGATCCTCCCTGTCTTCAATCATTCTTCATATCAGAGGGTTACTGATAGTGATATCCTCACAAACCCATTCTCTGTAAAACAAAAAAGTCCTGATTTATAGTGGTCGTTGATTACCATGATGTAAATACTCCTACCACCACCCATTTCAAGCTACCAAGGCCTTAACAACGAGCTCAGTAAATTGCTGAATATTTAGCGACTTCTAGCAAGTAAGTACCAGCTGCCTCCAGCATACCATTAGTTCCAGACCCTTTTTTCCACCCTGGCTGCCTGTCTCAGATCCATTGCAGCTTGTCAGCCTGCCATGATCTGACTACAATAACCCAGACAGAATCTGGCAGGTACCAAGTACAATAGAATTAGCCTTCCCATTATACTATAATTAATGTAGTCCAAGATGATATTCAATACTTGGCAGCCATGCACACTTTTGGCTCAAGATGAGTTTATAATAACTTAAAGGTCCTAACACTCCCCTCACTACCAACACCAATATACTAATGTTTGTCCATGTCTCTTTCATAGTTTAATTTTAAACAAAAGTGTATGCATTTACATGCACCCTTATTATATTTAATCTTGTTCATTTTAGCCCTTCATTCTAGCTTGTGGAGAGCCTTCTGATTTCTGAGTATGTCATTGGCTTTGAAATCTATTCATCTCTATTCTGCATCTTCTCTACATTTGCTGAGCTTTCCTCTTAAGAATTTACTAGAGTTTTTAATAAAAAGTAGAATAGGACATGGTTAAGAGGAAGGCCCTTATAACACTATTGGGGATCTAGCTCAAAGTTGACATTCAAGACTAGACATGAATTCACATGTCTATTCTATAATCCAGACCACACTCTTTGCTTCTCATCCACAAAAATATCATCATAGCCCTGTTAAATAACTTGCTGAGATTCAGATATACTATGTCTAAGGCATTCTTCTTACTGGCAATCTTAGTAACTCTATCCAAAAAAGGGAAAGGGGATTAAGTTTGGTTTTAGAAGGATTTCTTAATAATCATCACTTTCCATTTCAAGTGTTTGCAAATCAAATGTTTAATAATGCACTCATAATATTCCAAGGACCAATGCCCAGCCCAATGACTTGATACTATGATGTTTCACTTATAATTGGAAGGTTTCATCAGTGCCTTTTCCACTGCACAGAAATGTCAACTATTCATTACTGTAACTCATTCCTGCCCCAACTTTCAAAAGACTGTACCAAAGACATTTACAATTTAAACTCCCACTGAGGAATTATTTAAATTACTTGAAAAATATCTTACAGTTTATATCCTGACTTTTATTCTGGACTACATACATGAGGAAGAAAAATATGAAATTTGAATTCAGGAACTTATAAGTATTACAACTTATTTTTAGTGATACCTGAGGAATACCTTAGTTCCCCTTCAAGATAATCTTACTAGGCCTAAGTCAATTTATAGCCAAGAGGAGTGCTTATATTTCTTTGTAAAGAAAAGCTTGCCAAAACCAATGAGGAAATTAGTGGAGGAGATCAGTAACATCAAACTAATTAAACAACAACAAGAGAATGAAAACAAGAAGGAGGACAAGAGCCAATAAATGAGACAGAAAGAGAAAGTACATTTAAAAAAGCATTAAAAGTTTCAAATTAGACTTAAAATATTCAAAATAATTCAGATTGGCACAAACCTTGTTAATACCAAGTCAACAGGCCTAAAATGGAGTCACTTATGCTAACAGTACCAAACAAATACTTAAGTTAATTGTAGTTTCAGCCTCCCCCAGGAATGGAATCTTAAAACAGTCAATTACCTGGTCAGTGTTAGTGAGGTCATTTGCCTGAAAGACCCCTGCTGTCCCTTAAAGCAAAGTGGCCTTGGCACAACCAGTCTGCTTTCTGCTATTATAATATCCTAGTTCCTACTCCCTTCTTCTTATAAAAACCTTTCACTTTGTACAGCTCCTCAAAGTTTCTTTCTATCTGCTAGATGGGATGCTGCCTGATTCATGAATCATTGAATAAAGCCAGTAAGATCTTTAAAGTTACTCAGATGAATTCAGTTTTTTGACAACCTGAATTCTCAGAGGGCTAATCCAATGCCTATGATTTATAGTTAAAATGAGAAATCCCATATTCAACTTACATGTCTTATGTCACAAGATTGAGACTTTGGGTTTATAATTGACATTATAGATATGAAATTGGGATGCTTACCTCCTGACTCTTAAGATAATAAATAAATTTTCCTTAATTTACTTTAAGCCTATTGCCAAAGTTTGTTAGACCCCCAACCATGGTAAATAAATAGGACTATATTATAAAGAAATACCATTTCTAAGAGGATAGAAATAAAAAGAACACACATATACACATATACACACACAACCTTTTTACAAAAAAACTAGGTTTTAAAAATATTCTCCAATGAACCTATAAGTTTCTATTAAATCACCAGCTTGACAACCAAAATTTATGAATCTAAATGTGTAACAGACATTACATACTATTTTGGAATATTTTCACCCTGTAGCTATGAATGATGAGTGTGCAGGGAGAAATAACACAGTGGCAGCCAGTAATATATAGGTTTGAGTCATAAAAGAAAATATCAAAACAATTTCTTGGTTTCCCCAAATGGAAGGCATTTTTTTGCTTCTGGGTTGAGGGTAAAATTTAAAATAGGGAAAGGAATAGAAATAGAAAGCTATGGCCCTGAAGACTGACTTTTCAACTTGAAAATGTTGCCTTGATGAGCTTAAGGTCTTGCACATAAAACAAAATAGTTACACTCTTTTAATTGACATAGACTTGGCTAAGGTTGTCCTGCTTTCTGGGATTCAGATCCAATAAAGCCTCCTGGAGGAGCTGCAATCCTCTGAACATTAGCCACATAAAATGTCAACCAGGCTCTCCAACCCACAGAGGTTCCATTTGCTAGAGGTCAGAGCACACGTATCAGATCTATGGATGTCCCAGGTAAAAAAAGCAGTCTAGGTCCTGTTTACCCTTGAGAACTGTTTGCCTTGCATTATTTGCATGGGTGTGTATCTTTGTCATAAAACCCATGTTGTTTGCTTTGTAGAATCACTTCATCACCAATGACAAATATTGCAAAGCATTTTATGTGGGTAGGATATTATCCTAGGAACTGGGGTTATAAAGAGAAAGGAGACAATCTCAGTATTCAAGAAGCTTATATTATATTTGGGGAGAGAATCAATTAAGGGCCAAAAATATATAAATACTTATGTAACTGTGGTGGTAAGCCAGACTTATGTCTCAGTGGGATTCAGATGTTCATGGTCTTGACCACCAGCCAGTTGGGTGGGCTTGCTGGAAGCCTATTTGCATGAGTATTGAGCAACTTTAAAAATTACCTCCCAAACAGGGTGATAAACACCAGGAATAACATGCTTTTACCAGTAACAAAGCATAAGGGAATACTGTTCTGAGTAAAACCCAACAGCTATACTGTCTCTAACCCAATGCTAATGAAATATTGCTTGGATTCTGGGAAGAAAGAAAGCTCTAGTAAACATTTACTTTTACTAAATCTCTGTATGACATTAGAGAAAGAACATGCTTTGAGATACTCATCTAACAGAGTATAACAAATGGGGACTGTGGTAATCATTACTAATATTCTCCAAATATTTCCTGCTCTCCATTTTCTGAACATATACATCAGAATACACTTCTTGCGCCCTTTGTGTGTTTGTGTGTACTTGGTGAGTAATTCTGGCATGCAGATGGACATATGGAATTGTGTACAAAGTGTGAAGATCAATAATTATCATACTAACCCCCACCAGAAAGCATCCATCACAGACAAGGCCCAAAGCAGACAAAATGACCTGGCTATTTGATGTCATCCAGCCTTTATCATTGGCCACCATAGAATTGGTATGATAAAAATAACAGCATAATCATGGTGGCACAGATGGAGGTGATATATGAGCCCAACAGAAATCTAATACTGCCACCTCAGAATGTTCCACTTATTAAGATCATAGACCAATGTTGGTACTTTTCATTGAGAAGATGGATGGGCCACTTGGTAGCAGTTGACTTTATTTGGGTCCCTTCCATTCAAGAAAATCCAGCTGTTCATTCCCACAGAAATAGACAGTTATTCCAGATATTGGTTTGCCTTTTCTGCCAGAAGAGCCTCAGACAGCACCACTATCGAGGGTCTTAAAAAATACCTGATCCACAAGTACACAACCCCATGTAAGAACATCTGATCAGGATGCTTCATTTCACAGCACAAGGGTTGGGGGAGGGGCCCATGATAATGGGATCCACTGGTCGTATACATGCTGTACCATTCACAATGCAACTGGCCATCATTGAACAATGGGATCGCCTGTTGAAAGTACAATGGAAGTACCAGCTCAGAGGCAAAACTCTGTGAGAATGGAATGCCATACTCAAGGATTCAGTATGCACACTGAATCAGAGACCTCTATATGGTACTGTATTCCCCACATGGATCTGAGAACCAAGAAGTGGAAATAGGGAAGTTTGTATTTCTCATCCCTTCAGCTATGGGCTCTGCACAATTAGGATGGCCCAAAGAGGCCACACTCTTGCCACCCAAATCTTCCTTCAGAGGACACAGAAAGTATTGTCACCACCTGGACACTTTGTGCTCTTTGTGTCCTGAGTCCAGCAGGCAAACAGAATAGTCACCATCTTACAGGGGTAATTGACCCTGATCAGCAGGATGAAGTGGACTGCTTTCATATAGCAGGGGTAGCAAAGAACATACATGGAACCCAGGTGATACACTTGGGCATCTTGTGGCACTCCTTTGCCTGATTGTGACTGTGAATAGACATGTGCATCAACCTCAGTCTCAGAAGTAAATAGTTACTGGGGCTTAGACTACTCAGGAATGAAGATTTGGGTCATATCACTGGGTAAGCCACTGAGACCAGCAGGCATAGCAGTCAAGGATGAAGGGGATTTAAAAAGGATTGTGGAACAGGAAGATAATAAGTACCATTAGCAATAAGTACCATTAGCAGCCCCAAGTTCAACTGCAGTGATAGGAGTTGTAGGATATCACATCTAAGTCTCCCCTGGGAGGAAAGACCCACTGGCATCCTGACTAACTGATCCCTGAACATGTAAGGAGAAGTGAATCTGTATGTTAATCATGGAGGCAAAATCCTTGACTACCCAGAACCATTCCTCTGTCCCCTTCCCCTTGTAAGTCCGTCAATGATGACTACAGAGATTTGACTCTGACCTGAAGTCTTAGTGATCAAGCATATCTGAATCTGTCTTCAACACATCTCCACTCTTGCCCTCTAATTGGCTTTGCCTCAGTCTCCTTAATGTCACTCTAGGCAGCACATTGTTCTTTTGCTATCTACTTTAGCTCCCTTATCTTTCTTTTCTAATTATTCTGTTCAGCAATGGCTCACTATTTGTACATATTTTATCCTAAATTATTCTGATTATGGAGAACATATATGGAAGTAAAGCTGCCTATATCACATTCAGTCAAGAGAATTAATGATTTAGAAGGCATCACTGTTTAGATTCACATAGAACAGAGAGACTGAGGAGTATTATACACCCTCCTGATCACATATTTTTAAATCCTAAACATCCACATCCTTTCTTTCACTATTCACGGGTTTATAATATCACAGCTAGGATCCACCTTTACTCCAATTTATCTTTAGCTGTAACAGCCACCCACAAGTACTTGCAATAACCATGTGGCTGCTGCCATGTGTAATCCATCTTCCTTATGTGGCAGTGTTATATGGGCCTGGTGCCCAGGTTTTCCAAGCACACCCACTCCATGGCCATTGGTGACACTTGACACCTGCCACCAGACAGAAACTGTATGTATGTGTGTAAGTGTGTTACTATTGGGGTGGGAACTATTTATTTGGATCACTCTCCATGAAGTGAAAGCAGTTACTTATGGTATTGCTCCATTTCTAGATCTGAGCACTAAGGTAATTCTTCCTGGTGACAAGCAACTGCCCCTAATTGCCTGCTAAGAACTAGAGGAAAGGCACTGCCTACCCAAATTCTATGCAACTCACCTGCATGTGGGCAAGGAGGCATTCAGTGGCCTTGATGGCAGAGATGGGGGAGTGCTCAGCAGGAAGTCCCATCACAGGAGGTGATGCTGGAGTCTGAAAAGAGGGGAGAGACAAAACTATAACAAAATATGGAAAGAGGTTCAAAACGTGAGGCAGTCTCCAACAATAACTGAATACATACCCTTTTTCAAGTACACAAGGAGCATTTGCTCACAGTTGCTATATACTGGGTCATCAAGTCTCAGCAAATTTCAAAGTATAGAAATCATTCAGAGTATATTCTCTAATCACAGTGATCTTACTCCACAAATTAATAACAAAAAGATTACTATAAGATTCACAACTGATTGAAAATTAATCAATACACTTCTAAATAATCCATGAGTCAAAGAAGAAATCATAATGGAAATCAGAAAACATTTTGAACTAATGATAAGGGAAGATACTGCATATCAAAACTTAAGGTTGCAGCTATAGCAGTGCATGGAGGGAAAGTTATAGCTTTAAATGCGTATATTAGGGAAGATGGGCTTAAAATCAATTATTTGTATTTATATTTTAAATAGTTAAACAACAAATCAAATCCACAAAAAGCAGAAGGAAAGAAATACTAAAGATGAGAACAGAAATCAGAGAATAGAAAATAATAGAAAGCCATCAATGAAGCCAACGGTTAGTTGTTTTTTTAAGATGATACAATTGATACAATAGAGCGGGAGTCCCCAATCTCCTGACCATGGACCAGTACCAGTCTAGGCCTGTTAGGAACCAGGCTGCACAGCAGGAAGTGAGCTTGAATGTAATGAGCTTGAATCATCCCAAAACCATTCCTCCCACCCTGGTCCATGGGAAAATCGTCTTCCACAAAAACAGTCCCTGGTGCCAA
Source organism: Carollia perspicillata (assembly GCA_004027735.1). Lineage (NCBI taxonomy): Eukaryota > Metazoa > Chordata > Mammalia > Chiroptera > Phyllostomidae > Carollia > Carollia perspicillata. Next base: position 24,978 of record PVKM010001688.1, read on the forward strand.
AAAGATGGAGATTGCTGCTGTTAGGCAGGTTTCCAAGTTCAGAGACCAGAGAGGAACATCAAAATTTGGGTAATTCTAAGGTTACAAAAGGCAGTTAAATGGACACTGAAAAGGGCCTACATAGACTTTATCTATCAGTGCATGTTAGCTGCCAATTGTGTTGTCAGTCAGGGGGTGGTCCTTGAGTGGTTGGCCAAGGCCTATGTATTTAAGGTGTGAATAGGAGATCAGTACAGCAGAGAATCAGCTCCTGAGCTAAACAACCATCTCACCATAGGAGCAGAATCTGTGAGGTTGTTTGTAAGAGATTCCTCCTTCATCTATGCTTAAGAAATATTTTACACTCAGCATTGGAAGAAAAAGATCTTACGAATTTCATGAGTACTAATCATATTTGTGTTTATGTTCTCCATGTATGGCATGAGTGGAACTGCTTCCCTTTCATTTCCCTCCCCAGGACTCAAAGACTAGAGTAAAAACTCCACAGCATTAGAGTCAATATGTGCACCTCCCAGCCAGTGGTTGTCCAAGCATTTAACAGGAAAAGATCACATGATATTCATGCTCAGACTACAAAATCACAGCATGATCATGGCTTGGAGTTTCCTGTAGACCCAATAGGAAATAAAAGACTTCAAGAGGTCACAGTCTAAGTCAAAGAATGGTGCATAAAAAGACAATTACCTTTCTGTCTTCACACCTCTATATTAGTCAGGATGCACTGGGTTGCAAATAACAGAAAATCAGTCTCAAATTGATTTAAACAATGAGAAAATATATTAGTCCAATTACAAGTTGTGCAGAAGGCATGCTCCAGGCACGTTATGCTGCATCTCCAGCTCCACTTGGCTCTGTTCCCTTCTGTGGGATGGCCATAGAAGCTCCAGATATAACATGAAGACACAACAAAGTTCAGATCAAGCGAGGGCCTCTCTCTCTATGTCTCCTTTCTAGTCCCCCCTGGCAAAATGTCTTATTCTGTCTCATTGGCCCAGATTGGGACATATACCCTGTAGTAAATTAATTATCAATAGGGGACTGTGAAGATTTATTCAGACCAATTAAAAAACATTTTACTGAAGTATAATATACCTAAAAATATGTATATAGCTTGATGTATTTTTATCAACTGGATCCACCTTTATACTAGTACTATATAAGGGTTTTTTAATCTTGTTAACCTTCTCTGTGTGTTTCAGGGAATCCTTCAGCAGTGTGGTAAAGCCCAGGAACCTATTCTAAGAATGTTTTTAAATGTACAAAGTAAAATATTCAGGATTACAAAGAAATCCAGTTATCTGAAAATTACAGTATTAGAATTTTAATGCATTTATTCAGGTTAATTAGAATTAATTTTGTCATTCAATAAATATATGACATAGTATGTGTGCTTCTTTATTAACACATGAAATAACAAAATCTGGTGGCAGATATAATTACTACAATAATTCTGAATTGCTGATGAGCATAAAGGATTCTACTGGTGACAAAATCACAGGTCCTGCTAATATACTACTGTGGTTTTTTGCCTACATTTTGATGGAAGCAAAACCTGTTTCAGTTAAAGGTTAGTGAAAATAAAGAGGAATTTTTTTCATGCCCAGTCATAAACCCCTCAAATTTTATCCATGGACCAAGTAAGGGTTTATGGGCCTGAAGTTAAGAACACCTGGAACATTAGACTTTTCACTTGGTCTGTATGTTGGGTGAGTTGAACACCATGACCTACCACAGTAGATGAAGGAAATTGGAGCTTTAGGTTTTGTGGATTAATTTATTCATTCATGCATGCATGCACACATGCACTCATTCATTCAACAATTATTTGTTACACACCCACTGTGTGTTAGGTACCATGTTTTGTATAGGTAAACATGGGTGAATTAAGTGACATAATCTCTCTTCTCATGGAGTTTTTTCACTAGTGGGGAGAAGAGACAATAAAGACATAAACAGAGGTGAACAGAGATTCAGAGGGAAGGCAAGGTGACCATTCTTCACCGGAATCCATAGGGCTGGTTCAAATCAAAGGATGAGCAAGTTGCTAGCTGAGTTCATTACAGGTAATTGGCAGAAATTTCTCCTGAGCAAAGCAGACTTTCCAGTGGGGTCATTCTGGACCCCTAGTAAGCCCCTCCCTGGAGTAGTCCTGTCTGTCTTCAGTAATGCCTAGTGTTCAGTGTGGTGACTGGCCCCATTTAATTTGGTATTGTTCAGTAAAGACCCCATGACTCTTCTTGCCATGTTGGTATTCTCCAACAAAGCTTTCTGCTAAAACCAGGAATTTATCTTTCAGTAACTTGCCTTATGATGCTGTCTCCAAAACACATTTTGGCTCCAACCTGCAACTGCCAATATCAATATAGGCATTTCAGGAAATACCTTGATATCCTAAGAAAATAGAACTTTGTTTCTTCTTTCCCTACTTCATTATGAAATATTTATTGAGCACCTGCTAGGTAATAAGCATGATGCAGGGAGCAAGGAACCTAGAGATTAATAAGACATGGCCCTGCCCCCAAACAAGCACCTTAATAGAAGGAGGAAAGCATGTAAACCAGTAGATGCTGGCTGGTATCCCTGCTGCCAAGGGAAAGTTTGTATGGGCTGTAATGGGGATATAAAGGCTGGAGGGGACAATTCTACTAGGTCTGAGGGTGAGGGCACAGGCAGAAAGGGTTTCATAAGAAGTCAATTTTGGGGCTTCATCTTGGAAGAAGGGGGAGTAGAATGTTGCTAGGTGGTCAAGGAAGAAGGGAGTTTCTCAGCTATGCATTTACTAGCCACCATGGCCTTCCTCCACCCAGAGGACCCACAATTACTAATGGAAGCCCAAATGAGGTGTTCCTAAAATTGGGAGTGACCATCATTCAACCATGCTTCCCATGACTTTTTTCAATGGTGTTTGAAAACATGTGAGCCAAAAAGACACTCAGGAGAAAAAAAAAAACAAAAACAAAATGAGAGCTAGGCAAGCAGGCAAGAATTAGAAACAGTTTGATTAGAGCAAGGGAAGGAAATGAAGTTAGTAGTATTTCCATGTTACATAAGGGAGTAAATATTTTTTTAGGTCACCAAATCATTAGTGATTTGAAGTTTTACATCTTCTTACATTGGGTTATGTAGTTCAGAATCTTGGCTTCGAAGGATAATTAGCAGAAGACGTTTTTAAATGGCCAATTTTTAGGATATACCCCCAAACAATTTCATCAGTATCTTTGGGACACATGCATCTGTATTTTTAAAGCTCCCCAAGATGCAGCCTAAGTTGGAAACCAGTACCCTATGACCAAGGGTCAGAAAGCTTTGTTTGTAAAGCAGCAGAAGATAAATATTTTGAGCTATGTGGGCCATATGATCTATTGTAACCATCCAACTCTGCCATTGTTAGAATGAAAGCAACCAAAGACAATAGATAAATGAATGGTGTCACTGTGTGCAGAAACACTTGATTTATGGACACTGAAATTTGAATTTCATGTCTTTTTAGGAGCCACAAAATATTTGTCTTTTGATTTCTTTGAACCAGTAAAAACTATAAAAACCATTCTTAGCTTACTGACCATGCAAAAACAAGAGGTGGGCAGACTTGGCCCACCAGTTCTGGCAAAATGGAAAGCTTCCATTCCCTCCTTGGTGAAATGTCAACCCAAAAATAAAGCACAGGCTGAGCATTTCTGTCTTCATCCTGAATTTTTGCTCTAAAAAACCCCCAAGCTTAACACCACACACACACATTGCTAAGATTATATCTCATTGCTCTTTAAAAACACACAGGTAAAGTAGATAAAATATACAAAAACAAGTTTTCAAAATATAGTTATATAACCCTATGCAATGCAATATCCATTTTCAAATTGCCAGTATTGCAACCTGCTTTGCAATTTCATCAAACTGGCAGAAACAATTGGATGGGGTTGGAAAGCAATGACTTGCCAAATGTAACTTGAGCCAGCAGGGGCTGGAAACAGCCTTGCTGACGAGGCTACAGCTTGGTGAATGCACACACAGCTATAACCAACCTGTTCTCAACCAAGTAATTACCTTCTCCTGGGGAGAGAGTGGTATGAAAAAATTGCAAGAAGACAGCACACTGTAGGGAGAGAGGAAGAACAACAGGACAGAGAGGGAGAAAGAGCGGGCTGCAAGAGGAAATAAATTTCTGCAAGATAAAAGAGAAGATGAATGTGGAGAGAATCACTAAAATTCCATCTGGGAAAATAATCCAGGAGATGGAAACTAAAGGGCTGGCAGGTGAACAAGCCTGGCTTTTTAATGGCTTAATAATAGGGATGTTTGGTAACCAATGAGGTTAATGCACGAGTGACATAAACCAGCAGGGGTTCTTGCAGGAGACCCGCAGCACATACTAATTGGAGGACATTTAATACAGGATAATGGCAGAAAGATAAGGCTGCGGCTGAATCCACTTCCCTTCATTCACAAAGGATGAGCTGGCAGAATTTAATAGCTTGGCACTGTCATTTGAGAGAAGCAGCAGTACTGATTTGAAAAAGGTTTCTTTTTAACATGGGAACCCGCCAAGGGAAGAAAGAAAGGAAGGAAGGAAGGAAATGAGGAAGGGAGGGAAGGAAGGAGAAGAGGGAAATTAACAAATGAAGTTAATGAGAGACCCCGTGGTTGTGATTTCAGGGTTAGGGAGCTATTATCTGCCATTCATTAGAAAATACCCTCTCAATGCAGATGATCACTAGGTTGGCTTCTCAAACTTTGATGTGCAAACAAATCACCCCAGGAGCTCTTTAAAGGGTAGGATTTGATTTTCAGTAAAACTAGGTGGGGCCTGAGACTCCACATTTCTAGCAAACTTCGTGTTGTGATGCTGCTGGTCCAAGGACCACACATTGAGTAACAAGGCTTTAAGCCTTCACCATTCCAGTATAGTAGCCAGTAGTCACATGTAGCTACTGAGCACTTGAAATGTGACCCATCGGAGTTATGATGTGTTGTACATTGTGAAGATGTAGTAAAAAAGAATAAAAAATGTGTTATCGCTAACTCTTATATTGTTCACATCTTGAAATGATACAGTTCTGGATACATTGGGTTAAATAAAATATATTATTACAATTAATTTCATCTGTTTCTTTTTTCACTTTTCTAAAATGTGGCTTCTGGAAAATTTTAAGTTACACATGTTGCTTGTGTTATATATATATTTTTAATTTAATTTATTTATCTTTAGAGGGGAAGGGAAGGAGAGAGGGAGAGAAATATCAATGTATGGTTGCCTCTTGTGCGTCCCCTGCTGGGAACTGGCCTGCAACTCAGGCATGTGCCCTGAATGATAATTGAACCGGCGACCCTTTGGTCGACCCTTTGGGTTCGCAGGCCCGCACTCAATCCACTGAGCCACACCAGCCAGGTTGTGTTATGTTTTTATGGGACGGCACAGCTCTAGGCTCTTCCTCCTCTGTCCTCTGGTTTAAGTTGTAAAACCTGTTCTGACCAGTTTGCATGGTTAACCAATAAGTGATGGCCAACACAACCTCCCTCCTTTTTCCCTTTCCTTCTCTCCTCCCTATGCTTTACAGATTCAGCTCCCTCAGTTTTTACCAGGAAAATATAAGGAAATTAAGCACTGTAAGAACAGGTACTTACAAGCTCATTGCCCCACACAAACTCATTCATCACAAACATTTACTTTAGCAAAGCCCCTGGCTTCTTCATGGAACCTGCACTGGCAAAAATAAGACACAGGTCTTGTGCTCAAGTTCATAGTCTACAGGAGCAAACAGAAAGATAAAGACCTATATTGTGGTGTTCTGAGTACTGTAATGGAAGTATATACAAGGGCCACAGAAGAGACATGATCTAAGCCAGTAACCTTAGCCAAAACTTTGTTTTCTAGATATTACCTAGGTAATCTTAGATAAGTGACTTAACCAAACCATACCTAAGCTTCTGCATATTTTTAATGGAAATACTAGTAATCTACATCAGAGCATTGGTATGAAAATTAAACGAGTTCATATTTATAAAGTATTTAGGTCAGTGCTTGACACATGGTAAGCTTCATATACATGTTAGTTAAATAGATTTGATTGGCAATAGTCAATCTGTTGATGGATGCTTTTAGGTACAAATGTCTAAATATAATCATGATCCAATCCCATCCAAATGACCTTCTGAAATTCAGTACTAAGATGTGTACAATTGAATACTATACAGCAATGAAAAAGACATGAATCACTCTTACTTACACCACCATGGATGAGTCTCACAGAACTAACCTTGAGCAAAGGAAGGCAGACATACAAAAAAGTACATGCTGTGTGATTACATTTATATAAAGTTTAAAAATATGCAAAACAAATCTACGATGAAAGATTATCTTTACTTTTGTGGTGTTGATAATGACTGGGGAGATATGAAATAGATCTCTGGTGCTGGTAATATACACCTTAACCTGGTGGTGGTTACATGATGTGTTCACTTTGTTACAGTTCATTGAACTATACATCTGAAAATTTTATACTTTATATTACACATATGATTCTCCAAAAGAAATAGAAGCTGCAGAGGGGCTCTTTCTAAAGACTTTCAGTTTGAAAATCTGCTCATGAACCTCTGGGTACAAAGATGTCAAAACCTGCTTAACGGTGAGAGGTCAATCTGAACACTTTTTATAAAATTGTGACTCACTTTGCTTCTGCTCCAATTATTTTGATCTCTGACCCTGAATTAAGTCCCTCCTAGAGTAAAATGAATGGTTGATTGAGGTGAGAAGATCAGAGAAAAGGAGAAAAGTCAGACTGGAACAGAGACCCTGAGGAGCCCTAGGAGTCCCGAGAAGTGTGTGAAGAGCAGTCTATGTAACTGAGAGTATGGCATCTGGAGAGAAACACTGGCCAAATGTTCCACTTTGGACCTTCTTGTGTAGCTGAGCTTTCTTCTTCTCTAAGATTTTCCTAAAAACTCTCACATCTTAGAGGTCCACCTGCAGGGTTTCTTTGGTTCCCTGAGAGACTATAAGGTTTTCCAAATTCTTTCCTCAATGTATTGTTAAGAAGCACTAGAAGTGTTTTAAGAGGACAGGGCTGGCTACATCACATAGTGTCTTTCCTTTTTAATTCTCATCTGGGGATATGATTTTTTATCTCTGAGAGAGAGACAGAGACAGAGAGGCAGAGACAGAGAAAGACATCAATGAGAGAGAGAAACATTGATCAGTTGCCTCCCATACGCACCCCAACAGGGGATGGAACCCACAACCTAGTTATGTGTCCTGACAGGGAATTGAATCCACTACCTTTTGGTATATGAGACAGTGCTCCCACCAATTGAGCCACTGGGCCAGGGAAGCGTCTTGTATTTAATAATCAAATGGACAGATTTTAACAAGAAGACCTCAGAGACTATCCAAACGGCATTAGCAGAAGAATCCAGAACTGAAAATAGTCTTGCTCACAGCTCTGGGAAGATCATTTAAGGTCCAAGAGGAATATGTGCAGAGAAAAAGTTATGTGCAATTATTTTATTTTGTTCCATAACCAATTTATTAATTTTAACAATTATATCCCCTTATATGAACATATCCCCAATAACACAAAGAAAATTATTTTTTAATTTCATGACAATTCAACCTAGCAATAGTCTTTTAATGGTTTAACTATCCCCCTGGTTTGTGAATAACATGGCAGGGATGGAAGAATCTAAGATGAAAAGAGAAGAGAACTAGGTTGTCATCATAGCCTAGCCACTCACTGACTAGGTGTGGTGAGATTTTACTTATTCGGGCCCAGTTACTTTGATTATAAAATGGAGAGAGGAATAACAGAGGGAACAGAGAACATTATGACATGTAAGGTCTCCCTCAGGTCTAACCTTTTGTTTTAAGAAACTCAAACTTTCTTACCCTTACCACTTCTGAATACCAGCACCTACATGTCTTTGTCTAAATGCTGTTTCTAGCCACTGAAGCCAGATTTATCTGCCTGTGTGGAAGGACAGCAATGGCATGGAATTAACACCATTTGGAAGGAGCCATCCTCCTAATATCTTGAGGACTTGATGTGTAAATGCCCCACCTCTCTCACCCTCAGGTACAAAAACCCTGAAGCATGCATTTTATACTATCTCCACAGAAGTTTTCAGTGAGACCAAGTTCCACTCAAGTAATGTGCTAATTTACTTGATAGCACACCCTTTGCTCACTGCCTTTCCTTCCTTGTCTCACTCCCCCACCAATGTTTCATTCATCACCCAATGAAACTATTTATACTAGGATCCTGTGTCAACATCTTCTTAGTGAACTTAAACTAAGACAAAATCCCACAAACCAAACACCATGGTGACAAGTTTTTTGAAAACTGCAGAAATATGCTTTCTTTCCCAGACATTATTTTAAGGAATTTTGTAGATAATGTGAACAGGGGAAGGTTCACTGCCATCTAAACACAAAAATGAGAGCAAGACCACTTAACCAACTACTCTTCTCCTTCCACCAGAATGGTACTCCCTTTAGTATAACTGCTACAATGCACGAGAATTGGTAAAAGGTTGGATAACTTATACCATCTGGCTAAATCTAGTCTGGTGTCTGGAAGACACCCTAAATTTGATGTATACTTCATTAAGGAAGATAATGAAATAGTCATTTTTCAAAGACTCAAAGCCATTGGTTAAGACCTCATCTCTCCAAGTTGATGGGAGAGACTTTCAAATCAGCTGTTCCAAATAGTTTTTACTATCAGCTATGTTGTATAACTTCTTCTGAAGGGATCAGTGAGAGGCTTTTCTTTTTCTTTTTTTGATCTAGAAAATAGTTATTGGCTATTAACTATCAGCCAATAGTTAATAGCCAAAGAAAGCTTTCTCTTCACTTCTGTCCCTCTCTTCCTCCCTCAACGTGGAAGTATTATTATCCAGAGACTGTGTAGCAGGCACTATTAAGAGATACCCAATGTTCATTCTCACCCCTTCTCCCTTCTCTATCACAGCCCAAAGAGGCTGGAAAAGTTAGACACTCACTTCTCCAGTTTCCCTTATATGAAGGTGGCCATTTCACCTAATTCTGACCACAGACCAATGGGATATCTGCAGGGAGTCTTTGCAGGAGAGAAGTATGTGAGATATTCTCTACTGTCCAACTTTTCCTATGCAGATGTGGTAGTTGGAGACATAGTAGACATAGCACGACCATGAGGGTAGACTCTGCCAGACACTGAAAATGGGCAAGAAGCAGAGTGCAAAGAGCCTGGGTTATTGGGATGCCACCTAGCTGCTGAATCAACTCTGAGACCACCCACCTCCTTATTAAACAAACAGTAAATGACCCTCTGGTTTAAGCCACTTTTCATGAGATTTTTCTTGCTGCCAAAAGCATTCCTGACTGATCCAGATTTTAAATATTTTTAACTGTAATTTTTTTAAAAAATGAAGTATAACATACACAGAGAAAGACGCACAAATCATAAGTATATAACTTGAATTTTCACAGAATATGTTTTGTTTCTAAATCTCCATTATCCAAATATTTTAGAAAAAAAGCGTAGTGGTTAAGAGCATGGACTCTGAAGCCCTGGCTGGCATGATTTGGTTGGAGCATCATCCCACACACCAAAAGGTTGCAGGTTTGATACCTGGCCAGACAGGGCACATGCCTGGGTTGTAGGGTTGATGCCCTGTCAGGCCACATACAAGAGGAAGCTGATCGATGTTCCTCTCACCTCTCTCTCTCTCTCTGCTTTCCTCTCCCTCTAAAAATCAATAAATACATCCTTGGGTGAGGATTTTAAAAAAACAACACAGACTCTCAAGACATATTGATAAGCCCTGGCTGGTGTAGCTCAGTGGATTGAGCGCGGGCTGTGAACCAAAGGGTCACCAGTTCGATTCTCAGTCAGGGTACATGCCTGGGTTGCAGGCCAGGTCCCCAGTGGAGGCCACATGAGAGACAACCACACATTGATGTTTCTCTCTCTTTCTCCTTTCCTTCCCCTCTCTCTAAAAATAAATAAATAAAATCTTTTAAAAATTATCTGCTTTAAAAAAAAAGACAGATTGATACATCTAAAACCCAGATCCACCACTCACTACTAATTCAGTGAATTTGGGAAAATTATTTAACCTCTCTGAGTATCGGTTTTCTCACTTATAATGTGGAAATGGAAGTATTATCTGTGTCCTGGGGTTTTTGTAAGGATTGAACACATTCATTTTTTAACTTTCTATGTTTGGCACATAGTATGTGTTAATAAGTATTTGTTAGACATGCTAACCAGGATGTGTAACTAAGAAGGAAGTAGAGAGGGAAAGACCTGGGAACAAGACTGAACAGATGTTGAGGGCTGTCCCTCACCTCTGGCCTGAGATGATCTTGGAAGCTAAAGTGCTGAATGAACTAGAAAATGCTAAAACAATTTGGCAACCTAGAGCTGTATAATGGAGCTACAGAACTCAGGAGCTTGGGTGAAGCTTGAAAATCTTCAAGCTGCCTGGCAGTTCTGAACTAGAATCTGGAAATCCAGAACCCCTGATGTGTCATACAAAATGAGCAGTAAACAGACACATATGTTTTCCTGAAGAGAGCATCCACAGTTTTCAACAGATTCAGAGGAACCTGTGATCCACAAAAGGTTAAAACTATATACTAGTTCATCTCCCTGACATAGCTATGGCCCAAAGAGAGGCCATCTAATACTTCAACTGAATTGTCACATTTAACTTTATTTACATCTCCCTAGAAGAAAAGTTAGGCCAAAGAAAATATTATTCCACTCCAAAATCCTAGAATATTCGATGGAAGGGACTTAGTAGTTCTCCTGCTAATTTTACAGATGAGATATCTAAGTTCTATCAAGATTACTATGACCTACTTGGCATCTCAGAAACAGTCATGGCTGACTAGTTGTCCTGGCCCAGCACTGAATTTTCCCCTACACTAATATTTTTGTAGTAAAAAATCCTAGCAGCTCATTTCATGGGCTGGCCCTGGTCATAACTGTTGAATGCTCCATAATGGAGCCCTTTAAATGTGGTTGCTAAGAACAGCCAGGACCAAGGGTCTTCAAACATTTTATCTCTTTCATTGCTATAAGATTTAGTGATTATAATTAGCCATACATCTCATGTATAGCATAGGATAAAAATTAGAAAATAAAGCTCAGATTTTTCTAGTAACCCAATTTATCATCCTTGTGGAAAGCTGTTACACCATTTTTTTTGGTGCCTTCCTCTCCTTTGATGAATCTTTAGGAACTCCTTACTGAGTGCTATATGTGTCCTCAATTATGATTACAAGAGGCACAGAAATAGCAAATGCAAACATATGAACCATTAGTTATATATAATCTGTATAAACTAAACAGTTTTAAATACCAATTGCTCTTTCCAAGGTGCGGGTGGGAGACTGGTAAGTGACACTGATGCTAAACACAAGTTAATATATTTATCCATGAGGATTAGACTGGGTCTGGTAGTAGGTTTTGATTAAACAAGCTTTTTTGTTTTCATGTAAGTTTTGTGCAAACTCAAATATCCTGGCTCACAGCCCTAAGACCTGCCTGCTGCTAGAATGAATTTCTCATTTCAACTGCATTTTTTATTAATGTCATACCTGAATTGTTGGTAGATCTGGACCACTTTATTTCTGTGGGAAGGAAAGGAAGTGGAGACAAGAAGAAAAGGAGAATAGGTTGGTACAGCTGGGGCCATGTTAGTCTGGCTGCAATTTAAGATTCAAAGGTCACTCAGCCAGCAATGATTGACAATCACATTTGTATTACTGGAGGAGGAAAGTTTTAACTGTGGTTTCTTATTGTATGACATAAATAAAAATAACAGTCTAATTATGGTCTTCATTCTGTATTTTTATTTTTCTGTAGTATCATTTTCCCCTTAAAGTCTCATCCCACCCATAGCCCTTTTATTCCTAAAAGGATAGAATTCACAGCTTTTTTACCCAGCCCCAGGCTAACAGGGATGCTTTTCCTTGATAAAATGCTGGGCCCATGTGAGCCAGAGAACCCACTCCAAATGATAAACAGCCCAGGACCCACTCTCAGAGAGACTTCTCAGGGAGGCCCCAACTAATTTCTCTTTATGTCACAGAAAGCTGAGTGGATGATCTTTCTGCCTGAGCCATGAAGAACACACAACACAACAGAATTGAATGTGGGTCACTGTCAGGTGGGGAAGGCCAGAGGAAGAGACACTTAGCACTGAGAAATTTACTGTCTCCTTGGAGTTCCCTAGCCTCGTGGGGAAGATGGCTTCTCCATACTGACCCCCCCCCCACCAGCCACTCCTTTTTTCACTTATGTATTGGGCTAGTTCATTTCCAGCAGATTTAGATAAGTTGGAAGGGGTAGGAGGAGAGTGGAAAGAAGACAATAGTGAGGGAATCAGATGGAAAAAATATGTGCTTAAAATTTTCTCTAGGAAAAAGAATCATATAGTATTTTGGACAGTACCTAAAGAGCAGTATAGGTAGTTAGATCCAGGCTACTAACATTTGCCCTCCCCCAAGTTGGCCAGGAAGGCAATTTTATGCTATTTCCACATATATATGTGTTTCAGCTCATACGAGGTTTTATAGAAGTAGATTATATTAAAGGCAGTCAAAACTCCCAATATGTTAATTAAATTAATTAATCATTGAAGCTTATTCGAACTGCAGCCAAGTCTGATTCCCAGGGTTTCCACTGGCTCCCTCAAAATGAGGGACAGTCCAGGAGTTGGTACTTCCAGGTGCAGAAGGAAACAATTGGTGATGGTTCCCATGAACCATGAAAAGAATACAGCAGAGTCCTATTGCCAATAAGACCTAGTGAGCCTTCTAGCAGTGCTGATTTTCCCCTTTGGGTATGCTCATTACTCAGGGTCTGAACACTCACAGCAGCTTTAAAAATTCCCAAGTGCAGGAGGAAATCCATTCTCCAAAGTTCGCAGAAGCCTCCGTGCACCTCCCTTAAGTACTGTTTCCATCTGACCACCCTGAATCCACAGGTCTTCAGTCCAAAGACTGTTTAGTAGGCACCTGTCCAAAGGCCATTTTTCTCTTCCAGCCTGTATCCAGACCCCTGAAATGAGATGTTAGGGATCCCGAGTCTGTTTCTGCCCTGACTGTCACCAGCAGACCTGATACACCACCACAGAAGGTTTCCAAAGCTTGTTAGTGCTGCATTAGGTGAACAGGCAGAAAGTGCAAATACAAGTTCAGGAGGTCAGTGGTTAGGGGATAAATGCCCCAACATCCTGGCCTCTGAAGAGGACAGTTCCTTCACGAAGCTTCCACACTTGCACAGAACAAAGAATTTATATTCCGTACCTCTTCACCAATGATACAGGTTTAGGTTGTGACCAAAAGTGACCTCTAATCATGGTCTCTAGATTCCCTGCCCCACCCCCCTGCTTTTTGTTCCAAAAGGCAAGGTAGGAACAAAAGACATTTTTCTTTCTATTTTTAGCACAGTGTATATTAGCAATAAATTAACACTCCCCTTCCAGCACCTTTTAAGCACCAGCAGGGGCCCATTCTTTTTACTATATTGTCTTCCAAAGAGCAGCTAATGGATCATGCTGTCACAGAGTGCAGCACAGTCAAATAGCCCTTGCAGCCCCACACAGCACATCTACCAGAAGCTGCTTTATGGTGGGGAGTAGCCATGGTGTCTGGTGTTATCTTAAGGGGAATGGGCAATGGGTATTCCAGCACCCCTCATTTGGGAAAGAGGGAGGAGATGACATTAGGGCAAACAATGGTGACTTGCATGGGAAAACTACCTTTGTCTTGATTGTTTAGTATGTATGTATGTATTTTAATTAAATTTATTGAGATGACATTGGTTAATAAGATTATAAAGGTTTCAAGTATATATTTCTATTATACATCATCTGTATTTTGCATTGTGTATCCACCACCAGAAGTCAAATCATCTCCCACTACCATACATTTGGCCCCCTTTATGCTTGCTTTACTACCCCACTTCCCTCTGTAACCACCATACTGTTGTCCATGTCTAGGAGTTTCAGTTTTATATCCCACATGTGAATGAAGTTATATGGTCTTAGCTTTTTTCTGAGGGACTTATTTCACTTAACATAGTATTTTCAAGTTCCATTTATGTTGTTGCAAATAGCAGTATTTTATCTTTTCTTATGACTGAGTAGTATTTCATTACACATATATAATAACCACATCTTCTTTATCTAATCATATATCGAAGGATACTTGGGTTGTTCCTATGTCTTCACCACCATGAATAATGAATGCTACAATGAACATAGGAGTGCATATATCTTTGCAAATAAATGTTTTTAAATTTTTCAGGTAGATACTCAGAATGGGGATTCTGAGTCATATGGTATCTGAGGGATGGCTGGGTCATATGGTAACTCTATTCTTAATTTTTTTCAGAAAATTCCATATTGTTTTCCATAGCAGCTGTGCCATTTTACATTCCCACCAACAGTGAACAAGGGTTCCCTTTTCTCCACAACCTCTCCAACACTTTATACTTGTCTTGTTGATGATGGCCATTCTAACAGGTGTGAGGTGGTATCTCACTGTAGTTTTGAGTCACATTTCCCTAATAGCTAATGAAATTGAACATCTTTTCATACATCTGTTGGCCATTTGTATGTCCTCAGGTTTTCTCCCCATTTCTAATGGATTTTAGAGAGAGAGGAAAGGAGAGAGAGAAAAAAGAGGAAAGAAGAGACAGAGACAGACATCGAGTTGTTGTTCTACTTATTTATGCATTCATTGGTTGCTTATTGTATGTGCCATGACCAGGGATCAAACCTGCAAGCTTGTCATATTGGGGTGGTGCTCTAACCAACTGAGCTACCTGGCCCATTTTCTAATTGGATTGTTTGTTTGTTTGGTGTTGAGTTGTATGTGTTCTTTATGTATTTTTGAAATTTACCCCTTGTTGGAGCTGTTGTTTGCTAATATTATCTCCCATTCAGTTGGTTGCCTTTTTGTTTGTTGGTGGTTTCTGTTGTTGTGCAGAAGCTTTTAGTTTTGTATAATCCTATTCATTTATTTTTGCTTTTACTTACCTTGCCTTTGAGGTCAAATTCATAAAGACTAAGGTCCATAAGTTTAGGACCTGTTTTCTTCATTGTTTATTGTTTCAGATCTTATATTTAGGTCTATGATTCATTCTGAATTAATATTAGTACAAGGGCCCAGCCCATCTGGGTGAGGGAGTTTTTAGCAAAAAGCAAGACTCAAAGCGGCCTAGGCACATTGCAGGCCTGATTCCCCACGGGAGAACCTATCCATGGGTGTGGGTCCTGTGCATCTCTGAGTGGGAGCTGGGCCCATGCCATTGTAGTCTAGTTTCATTCTTTTGTATGTGGGTTTCTAATTTTCCCAGCACCATTTTTTGAAGAGGCTTTCTTTTCTCCATTGTATGGTTTTGGCCCCTTTTGTCAAAAATTATTTTTTAGTATTTA
This sequence comes from Carollia perspicillata, assembly GCA_004027735.1. Taxonomy (NCBI): domain Eukaryota; kingdom Metazoa; phylum Chordata; class Mammalia; order Chiroptera; family Phyllostomidae; genus Carollia; species Carollia perspicillata. The sequence continues at coordinate 40,407 of PVKM010001688.1, forward strand.
CAAATGATGTATTGTAGAACACCTGAAACCTATATAATTTTATTAACCAATGTCATTAAATTCAATGAATTTTTAAAAATGGCATCAAAGAGTTATTAGCTTTGAATTCTTAGAAGCATGGCTCTCTTTCAGGAAAAATGGTATTGTTATGAATCCTTTTTTGTTTTTTTCCTTCTTGAACCCACTCTATTACTCTGCTGCCATACATTTGTTTCTTGCCTTTCCTAATTTTTATTGATATTCAAATCAAATAATTCCACTTTAACTTCTCATTTTTATGCATCTTTTCATTCTTTTTTTAGGAATTGTGTAGAAAATGCTCATTATTGCAAGAGGAAAAATAGGAAATGTGAAAAGCACTCATATTTCTTCTCTAAATACCTATTCCTCCTGTTCTCTTTCCACTCTGCACCCCCATAATAAAAAGGAAATCTCAAAAATAAATAGAAAGAGAGCAAAAGAAGAGATATGACTGAGACTGATGCGGACACCAGCCCACAGTGTCCGCGTCATTATGGATGAAATGAGACATTCACACAGACTATGAAGTCTGATGGAGGAAAAGGGCAGGCATGCTTTTTCTCTCAAGGGGAGTAAAAGGTGAGGCCCTTGCTGTGACCAGCCTTTGTTGGGTTTCTCAGCACATTACGTAATGGTCCTCATTTACTATGCACAGGTTCACTTTAGTTGGCTACCTTTTACAAAAAACAAAGGAGCCAATGATGCTAATCACATCACAGAAGAAGGATATTTGCAAATGAAAAAAAGAAAAGTGGTTGGACCAGTTACACTGGTCCTAGGAAGACTTAGCATAGATTTTATGAAGTTATTTTGCAGTAAATGTTTGCCACAAATCTGGGTGAGGGAGTTTTTAGCAAAAAGCAAGCCTCAAAGTGGCCTAGGCATATTGCAGGCCTGATTCTCCATGGGAGAACCTATCTGTGAGCGGGGGTCCTGTGCATCTCCGAGTGGGAGCTGGGCCCACGCCATGCTGAATGAACTCCTACAGAGACTACTCAGAAAACACCTGAATTAACTCATTTATCATATCTTTTGGTAGAAATGGTGCTCCATGCCCTATTTGTTAGCAATCATTCCCTGGGTCTCACATCCATTTAGGATACTGACAATCAAAACAGAAACTTTTCTATCTTTTCCTCACAGGTCCCAGGACCTGGCCATTTCTTACAAGACTATTTATTTACATGTTAGCATCTACTTAGGCTGTTGTTGGTGAAGTTGAAAGTGTTCTTCCCAACTATCCCATTTTAAACCACTAGAGCAGTGGAAAATCAATGAAATTTCAAAATCAGATGTCTTGTGAATTTCCTGAACAGACAGTCTAATTCCATCTTAACAACCAGGACTACTCCAGGGGTTCAATCTCTGTCCAGACCATTTTAATGCCAATTCAAGTAATTGTCTGGATACATCTTACCTAGGCTAATCTTTTAGTTACATGGACTTAACCTGCCTGTTCAGGGAATGCTTGAGACATCTGGTTTTGAAATCTCACCAATTTCCCATTATTCCAGTGTTTAAAAATATGCATTATGGAGCCAGACCCTTGAATTTGAATTCCAGCTCTGCCAAATACCAAGCTGTGTGATTTTGAGCAAGTGACATAACCTCTCTGTTCCTCAGCATCCTCATTTGTAAAATGGGAATATTAATAGTTATTACCTGATAGGGTTATTATGAAAATTAAAAAATTAATATTTATAAAGTGCATAAAACAGTGTTGCCCATAATGCACCACATAAGAGCTTGTGAAACAAATATATAGAAATCCAAGTTTTTGTGGTGTCTCAGAATGTGTTTTTCACCAATTACTTGAATTTCTAAACCTTGAGGTGATCATTACCAAAGAAACTTCTGCTTCTTTCCCGAGGACTTGGTGTGTCCTTTCAGATCACAGCTTCAGGAAGTAGAACCCCACATGAACAACAGTGTATGTGTAGCAGTGCCTCCTGTGCTCAAGGTCTGTGCAAAAACTCAGATGCTCTTGGTGAGAATGACCGAGTGAAAGCCTGTGCAGAAGCCAACACAACGCTACAGTGAAATTCCCCACTGCTGGATTTTGGGCTTCTCTTTCCCTGCTAGACTGTGGAATTAATAAAGGCTTTGAGCTTCATAGATAAGGGGCAGCCATCCCAGATAGGTTTTTGGTTCTGAGTTACCTGTTCCAATAAAAAAAACTATGAGTGACAATCAGCTCCAGAGCATAGAATTTCTGAAAGGCAGAACAAAAATATTTACTGCATCCCTAAAGGTATTGGAATAGAAGAAGGGTTTATTTGTCCTAGGGGCATTCTTCCTCTCTTTCATTTGTTGTAAAGTAGGAAGCATTGGAAGGAAAATTTCAGGAAATCAAAGAAGATCCCATTTTCATCTCCAAATCTACTGATAGAATTGTAGGTCACAATTTCTACCACCTCCCTCCCTGCCCTAGTTAGATGATCTGTTAGTGTACAATGGAGAGAAGTGTTTCCTTTTATTAATAATAATTTTGAATAAATAATGAATGCACATGACACAACATTTTTCAAATATAAAAGACTATATATTGAACAGTTCTTTCAACCTCTGTCTCCCAGACACACAATTTCCCTCCCTGGAGGCAACTAATGTTACCCATTTCTTATGTTTCCTTTCAGGGATATTTTTATTATATACAAGCAAATATATAAACACATATGGGTATATTCACATGTGCTTCCCATCTCAAAGGCTTTTTTTTTTTTACCAACAGTTTTATACTTCACTCTACCTCTTCTTTTTCTACACTCTACAATATATCTTGGAGAGTTTTTCACATTTCATGCATGACTTTAATTCCTTTTCCATGGTTGTATAGTATTTCACAACATAGTTTCACTATAACTTACTTATGTTTGCTTTGGAAGACCCCTTAAGTCATTTGAAATATTTTGCTAGTACCAACCATAGTGCACTAAATAACCTTTCTCACACACCACTTTACACAAGTGTTGAAAAGTATATTTATGGAAAATTTCCTAGAAGGAAAATTATTGGTTCAAAAGGTATGCCCATTTCTAATTTTGACAGATCTTGCCAAGTTGTTCTTTATAAGAGTTGTACCAATTTTATGCTTCCACCATAGATGAGAGCTAATTACTGATGGGGAGGGTTTAACACAGAAACTACACATTCAAGGTATCCAAGATTCTAAGGGATATAATTCAGTGAACTCTGCTTCAGATTCTTGCCATGAAGGACAGGTAAGAGTCAGAGTATGCACTCAGCTGAGATCATCCACTTGCATCTTAATGGGAATGCTGGAGACCAGTGGGGCATGACTGATGGTGGGTACCTTCTTTCCAACTGGGAAGAATAGGCATACAAACAGGATGGTTCTGCGGGTCTCCATAACTGATCCTTGAAAAGATTTTCCTAGTACCTGAAAAGCAAGTTAAGCCTTTCTTTTCCACCTTCACATCTAAACCATCCAGCTTTTAAAGGGGCCCACACAGAAAGTTATTGCTTCACCCAGGCATCATTTCTAGGGCAGCTGTGATTAATCTACATTATTACCTGATTTGAAGTGGATTTCCTGGACTAGTTCTTTAGCAGTAATCTCAAACAGCAAGCTAATCTGATTTCTATAGAGATTTCTCCCAGAACCATTGCAGGGAATATATGTTCCATGTGTTGCAATAATTTGACTTTCATCTTTCTGAGAAAAGTGGTTAAGAGTAAGGACTCTAGAGACAGACTTCTTGGGTTTGAATCCTGGCTCTGCTACTTGCTGGCTGTGTGATCTTGGGCAAGTTGTTTCACCTCTCTGTGTAGGGTGCCAGATAAAATACAGGACACCCAGTTGAATTTGAATAAACAACAAATAACTTTTTAGTGTGAGTATGAGTATGCTCCAAATGTTGTGTGAGGCCTATTAAATAAACAATTGAAATATTTGTTGTTTGTCTGAAATTCAAATTTAGCTGGACGTCTTGTATTTTTATTTATGAATCTGACAACTTTACTCTGTTCCTCAGTTTCTTCATCTGTACCTACATCATATAATTTTACAAAGATTAAATTAAATGGTATTTCTAAGGTGTATAGAATGGGAAGATCTGGGGAAGTTACTGATTCTTTGGTCCAAGAACAGAGGCCTTGCTATTCTGCATGAACTAGAGCAAAGATGATGGGATGCTCTATAGGGCACCAGGCTTAGCTGGGAGTTGGGCATAAGGGGTGAGGAGAGCAGGGGTGGGGTACAGAAATGTCAGGTAAGAGGTCAGTGCACAAAAGGGTCCATAGTGGATGGTGTGGGACCCTAAGGGGAGCAACTCATTTCATAGGGGTGGTGATGCAGAGGACAGCACATGGAGAGCAAGGGGCTGACCCTGGCCTAGCTGCAGGAGCCACAAATGAGTAACAGGGAAGGAATGGGACCTCAAAGGACTACACTCATGGCTATGAGGAAGAAAGAGGGAGAGGACAGACATTTTCAGGGAAAGAAGCCACAGCTATGATCCCTAAAAAGAGGCAGATGGGGTGTTGTTAAGAGGGAAACTTCCAGCCTCAGGGAGGCTTATGCAGACTTCCTATGTTCTGTCCCATTCCAGCAGAGCTCAAAATTTGGCTCAGCTTTCTTTGATGGTAAGGGATGATGATAAGTGTGGACAATGCAACCTACAAAGGCCAGTGAGGAGGGCCCAGGTGATAGAGGGCTCAGGAGACTGAGAAGCCTCTGTAGTATGGGAGTTCTCATCTGGATCCACAGATACCCAAAGGGTCTGTGAACTTGGATGGAAAAAAGTGTATCTTATCCAATAAGAGGTTAATATCAAAAATTTATAAAGGACTCATACAGTTCAACATCAACATCAATTTTAAGATTTAAAAAATGGGCAGAGAGCCTGAATAAACATTTCTCCGAAGAAGACACACAGATGGCCAATAGATATATGAAAAGATGCCCGATATCACTAATCATCAGGGAAATGCATATTAAAATCACAATGAATTATTGCCTCACTCCTGTCAGAATGGCTGATATCAGTAAATCTATAAACATCAAGTGCTGGAGAGGATGTGGAGAAAAGGGAACACTGTTGGTGGGAATGCAGACTGGCGCAGCCACTGTGGAAAACAGTATGGAATTTCCTCAAAAAACTAAAGATGGAACTGCTTATTGACCTGGCAATTCTGCTGCTGGGATTATACCCTAAGAAGCCTGAAACACTAATTCAAAAGAACCTATACACTCCAATGTTCATAGCAGTGTTGTTTATGATAGACAAGTGCTGGAAATACCCTAAGTGCCAATCACTAAATGAGTGGATCAAAAAAACTATGATACATTTACATAATGAACTATTACATAGCAGAAAGAAAGAAGGAGCTCCTACCCTTCGTGACAGCATAGATGGAACTGGAGAGCATTATGCTAAGTGAAGTAAGCCAGGCAGTGAAAGACAAATACCATATGATCTCTCCTATGAGTGGAACCCAATCAACAAAACAAACAAGCAAGCAAAATAGAACCAGAGACATGGAAATAAAGAAGAAACTGGCAGTAACCGGAGGGGAGGAGGGAGGGATATAACAGGGGAAAGAAGGAAAAGGGTCAAGTCAAGGAACATGTATAAAGAACCCATGGACAAAGACAACAGGAGTGGGGAAGATTTAATGTGGAGGGCTAGGGCAGAGGAGAGTAATGGGGGAAATGGGGACAACTATAATTGAACAACAACAAAAAAATTTTTAAGGTACAGACAATGGTATTTCACAAATTTGTTTTCTAATATTTGTTAAGTATATTTGATATAATTGGTTTCCTTTGTAAATCATTGCATTTTGTTTAATGCATTTAAAAGCATTTTTTGTGAAGGAATCTATGGATAATCTTCCCCAAGTTGGCCAAAATTCCATAACTCAAAAAAGTTAGGAATCCCTGACTTAGGCCAATGTCTGTAAGTCCTGTGGGGAGTGGTCTAAAATCTCAGGGCACATCAAACTGATTTCCAGAAGTGTTGACCCTTAGGAATGGCTTTTGTTTTGTTTTGTTTATTTGTTTGTTTGTTTGGCTTACGATCATACAAGCATCTGCAATTTGAGCATGCTCCATGGGAAAAATAGGGGATGCTAGTGTTGGGGAAGTATGTTAATTTGGAAGAAAAAAATCTGCATTTTTTTCTTGTCTCAAAAGAATGAGGAAGATCATTTTACTTTGCAGTTTACTTAAAAGTAAAGTATACCATTACCCAAGAAACCCCCTTTGCCTTTAAACATGGAAAGAAAAGGAACCCCTCTCTCTTCTCTGTACCAAACTGCATCCTGTCACATTGTTTAGCAAGTGGCACAGGTAATTGAAGGGTTCGAGATGAGAGTAAGTAATAAGAAAGCATTACTAGGGCTGCTGGTCTTCTAATAGATCCTTGTTAACAGTGGGGAGCTCCCACCCTCTCATTTCCACAGGCCTCCTTCCCCATGGTGGGTTGAGCTCTGCAGACAGAAGAGCAGCTCAGAATATTTATAGGATTGCTCCAGCTGGCCAGGAGAAAGACAAGTGACAGTGATCAGTAGAGGGATGTCAGCAAAGAAACTAGGATTCTTCTGCCTTGTGGGCCAGTGGGATTGGGTGAAGAAGGAAATGTACAGATAATAAATGAGGGAGGCTTCACAGCCCACCTTCTCTTCTTTTAATTTTTATTTTTAATCCTCATCCTAGGATATGTTTATTGATTTGAGAGAGAGAGAGAGAAACATTGATGTGAGAGAGAAACATAGATTGGTTTATATGCCCCAACTGGAGACCATACCTGGAAACTTTTGGTTTATAAGGCAATGCTCCAACCAACTGAGCCACCCAGCCAGGGCTCTATAGCCCTCTCTTAATACTACAGCTGATCAGATAGCCATGCCACATATAAATCACAAGTGACACAGGGTTAAACCTCCAGGGGCTGGGAAATTTAGAGTTAAGACTCCCAAACTAGGAAGCTGCCCCAAGCTCCCCTGCATTTATGGCTAGGACATGAATTTTAACAAGGGTGCAGTTTGTGAATTACAACCTAAGTGTGGACCATCCAGCTGTTTCCTCTGGCTCACCTGTTTCCTAGTCACCATCTGCACTGAGGCTTTGAGCATGTGTTAAAGTGAAGTATCTTCATCAGAAAAAAATCTTCCTTTCTTTAGTGGCATTATAGATTGAATTGTGTCCCTCCAAAAGATCTCTTGAAGTTCTAACCCCAAGTACCTCATAATATGACCTTATTTGGAAGTAGGGTCATTGCAGATATAATTACGGAAGGTAACATGAGGTCATATTGCAGTAGGATGGACTGTAATCCAAGATGACTGGTGTCCTTATAAGAAGAGGAAAATCTGGACACAGACAGAGGGAACAACAGCCATACAAATATGGAAGCAGAAGCTGGAGTTATGTTGCCACAAGGCAAGGAACACATGGGGCTAAATAGATGATGAAAGAGTCAAGGAAGGATCCTCCAAGCCACCTAGTCTGTGGTACTTCATTATGGCAGCTTGAGCAAATGAATAAACTGGTTTTAACCTTTGCCTTTGCTTACTCACCTCCTGCCTCCATTTCCAGTGACCCTCACACCCAAGGAGAAGAACCCCAGAGAGCAACCTTAACCTGTAAGCACTGAGCACACTAGAGGGGACAATATAATGTTCTCTTTCCTGACATCAAATCTGTCCAAAGCAAGACAACTCTGCCTTCCTGGTAAAAGTCCCCTAGTGGCTAAAGCAATGTCCCTGCAGGTCACCCTGACAATCAGAACCAAGGGTTCCACCCAGTCATATCTCCCTCTGTCACACTCAGACCCCTCCTCAACCAACACAGCATTTTAAGGGAAGACTTGATCCTACAAGACATAACAGCCCAGTCTTGCATCTGAGTCCCAGAAGCCCAAGTGAGGAAAGGGGAACCAGGAGGTAGATAGTTGGGGCCCAGGGTTCCTGTTCCTGCTATAGGGTCACTGTGGTGTAGAGGACAGGTTAAAACAAAGATTGCTGCACTTGGAAGATTAAATACTACAAAATGATTAAATAACTCAACTGGACCTCATAATTGTGTGGCAAAGACTACAAAATGTAAAGTTGGGAGTCTTGGCTCAAGTGAAAGGCACTCTCTGAATAACGATTTATTTTAATGTGAGATTTTTCATACTGTCCATATGGTGGCCTTCATGGGAAAGCAACTGTCTCATGGTTGGTGGATCATCTGAAATATGCATTTTTGGCATTGAGGATTTTTTTCACTTATATCAGTGGTTTGGTTGAGGAGAGTTTGAAACATCTCTCTAATGTTTTTAGGATCTTTTACTCCTGGAAATCCACCATCTACCCTTGAAAGTTACAAACGGAACCTATTTCTCAACTGAATGGCCACCCTTTTAGGCCAACACTAGTTTGTAATTGTGGAAATCTGTGGGCCTTCATTTGAAAATAGAAAACCATATACCCGCTCATTTAAAAAATAACAACAACCCAGAAAGCATGTGAAGAATGTCATCACCTGAAGTAGGACTGCCTTTTCAAGTATTCCATGCTCATGTTGTGGAGTGACTCTTAGAAAAATATCCCATCTAGCTCTAAGAGAGAGGCAAGACTTCCAGCTAGCTCTGGGTAAGGACCCTGGTGCCCCCACAGTTATGGTCACAGTCTTTACCCTTACAGAGCCTTCCAACCACATGCTAGATCCCAAGGGTATGATGTGGGGAAGGGAGCTTGTTTGTCCTCCCTTTTTAACTTTCTCCTCTGAACTGTCTCACCAGTTGCTCCTCTGAGGGAGAGAAAGAAGACATCTTAAGTGTTCCCGTATTTATAGCTCTACAGGGAGAAGGGGAAATAGATGAGGTATCACAAAGTCACCAAACATAATGATAAAACAAAACCACACCTTTCTACAGAAACCTCACTATTCAAATGTTCCATCCTCTAAATGACTGCAGCACCAAAAACAGTGTCCCCACCATTATCAGTGTACTAAACCTGCCTTGTATTTTCTTTACATCACTGTGCATATTATCTCTTCCTAAGTCTGCATTCAGCTACCTCATGTATGTAGTTTTAAATCATCTGTGGTCAGAGTATTTATACCACGAAAATTGGAAAATGCTATAAATCTGGGCTCTTCCTACCCCAAAGCCAGCTGTTAGCCCCTTATTAGCACAATGCTGCTTATCACTATCTGCCTTTACATTATAAATGTGGTGTGGACATTATACAAACTATATTTAGTGTGTATATATACAACTTGCATAGATAATACATTATATTATTAGTTGACTAAGGATCTATCCTGACTTCCATCAAAAGTATATCAGCCCCCTATACACTATTTTACTGACTGCTATTTTACCATGCCTAGGACAATGCCCATACCTAGAAGATGCTGTGTAAGTATTTGCTGAATGGATGAATAATGAATGACATTTTCAGAGGCTCCATTTAGTCTACATTTTCTATCATTAACTCCTTAAAAATCCCCTTCCACTTTGCCTTCCACCTCTTCCCCATGACTTCTTGCCCTTTACCACCATCTTTATCATTACCCTCACTGGCTAGAAAAATCTACTGACTTTCTTTACTAGTGATTCCTAATTTTTGGTTTAAGTAGTTCCTCTGGGCACCTGAGGCATTCTTTTGGACTTTTCCCCTTCACATCTTTCTCAGAAAAGCATTTCCTATATCTTTAGCCAAGGTTAGGTGCTGATAAGGCACCCAGAACAAGTATATTCATAAAACATTCTCTTTCTCTCTTTTCATGAGACACTTATAATCTGGTTGAGAAGCTAAGATTAATCTTGGCCTGAAAAAATTACTATCAAATAAGACAATTATTCAATTAACTACTAAATTGGGAAGCAGAAACCATATGATCTCAGAGCAAAGAGGGCTGGTGGAGTCTAGAAAAACATCAAAGAGAAGTAGTAGGCCTTGAGTTGGCCCCAACTGACAGGTAGGATTGTCTAGATCAGGGTTTATCACCTTAGTACTATTGACATTTTGGGCCAGATCATTCTTCACTGTGGGGCTGTTTTATGCCCTGTGGGATGTTCAACAGCATCCTTGGCCTTGGGCTGCTTAAATGTTAGTAGCATCCATCCATAGCTGTCACAACCAAAAATGTCCCAAGATCTTGCCAAATGTTCCTGGTGGGGGCAATATCATCCCCAGTTGGGAACAACTGAGGTAGATGGAAGAAAAAGAGAATATAAGAACTAAGAGAGTAGTGAGGAAGGACATGCTCACTTAGCTCAGAATCCAGACTTGATACACCATTGCACCCAGTCACCAACCTAAGTATTTGAGGCATGTTCATCAGCTTCTCATGCGTGCTTTATACATATTCTATTAAATCTATACCCTGCATTAAATTTGGGTTGAACTATTGATGTGGTTTCCAAATGTTTTCATTGTGGAACCCTTTGTTCCAACAAAATCTTAGCCAGAAGCACAAATACTAGGACATAAGCAGCAGGGATTTTGTAAAAGTTGAATAGAGCACCATCATCTCCCCACATGTACCTCAGCCCTGCCAATGGCCCAATAGCACAGCAATTCCTGGTGTTTCACTATACCATAAACATGATGGAGGCAATAATAACATCAAACCCTGCAATAATAGCTATAATGGATTAGGAGTTGCAAAAGCTAAGTTTTATCTGGAACTGTTTACTAACCACCTGTGTGAGTCTAGGCATGTCATTTGACCTCTCTGTTGCTGCATTAAAACTTCTAAGGCCCCTTTCAGCTTCAAACTGTTATGACTATAAAAGTACAACAATGTCACATAATTCATGAGCCAAGACTCATGATGTTGGTGATTACAGAGAAGCTAATTACTTATAGTGTCACAACAGATCCATTTTACAGGCCAGGGAGAATGAGGAAGCAAATCTGATTTCCAAGATTCTCCTTTTTCCCCCCTAAGATTCTCTTTGAATAGCACTTTGACCTTTACTTTATTTATTTATCCTTGAGATTCTCTAATACTCAGTCTGGCTTGCCTTTATTCAAAATACCATGCTAAATATGGTCACAAATGGAGGTGCGAATGGATATATTAAAAATTAAGAATGAAAGTGAAAAATCTGGAACACTTGCTGCCAAAACCATAAAGTTAGAATAATGTGTTAAAAATGAAATGCAATATATTCTGTTATGGAGAAGAAAAGACCCACAATAAAAGTCTAAACATGGTATTAGCATTGTACATAAGCTGTGGAGCCTGGAATCATTTCTTTCCTGCTCCAGTGGTTCTACTAGCCCACTCTTAGGATGAGAGGGTCTCACATAGCAAGCAGAGGCAAAACAGACATTTCTGTCCCCCACATTGGAATGACTTCATGGCTTTCCTCCCAGTTGCACATGAGATGGGTGGGAATCTGTGCCTTTACTTTGTTTTTGCTCCTTCTTTGTAAAAAAAAAAAGAATTGAACCTCCCTGCATCCATCTAATACCACAGAGAAATAGCACAAAACCACAGCTACCAAACAATGATGCTGAAATCCACAGCTATGTGTCTGTCAAAATATGATACTGTGTTTCCAAATTCCCAATTTGGTGGAGTTATTCTGCTCTTCTATTTTAAATGTAAATGAAATGTTATGCTAGTCATGGATAAATATGACTTTTAATTAGAATGGAAAAATGCTTTCAAATATCTAGTAACTCGATTCTTAATGAGAACATGATAGACATATGAACTACTTTGGTGGTTTAAAACACCACACCAATAGTGGTGTGCATGCATGTCTGTGTGTTGGGGGAACCTCTTTGATTAGTAAGGACAACTCAAAGTTATCTGAACCTATTCAGTATTGATGACTGGCAGAAGAGGGAAAGGTTGGTTCATGGAGTTGCTTTTTCCAGGAATGAGTTCTACTTATACTAAGAACTGCTGAAACATTCATTACTATTATGGCTAAGTCTTTACATTTTTACTTGTTTTCAATAAGTAAAATATGGGCATGGTAAAAATAATTCAAACAATGTAGTTCATGTACAGTGAAAATTAAGTGAACCCCTAAGCTCAGTCTCCTAGTCCCTCACTGTTACCAGTTTATGTATCTGCCTAAAGATGTTTATTGTAGCTGTACACACACACACCTTCACATACATACATGTACATATTGTATACATGTGTTGTTTTAGACATGTTTATGTATGTTATAATATATACATGTACATATATGCATGTAAAAGCTCCCTTGTTACAAAAATGGTAACTGTACATTTTCCCCCTCTACTTAACAGTATGTGATGGATAAAAGATACATGCAAACTCTTTACCATTCCTCCCATTGAGAGTTGGAGTTTTTCTCCTCTCCCTTTGAACTTGGACCTGCATGTGACTTGCTTTGACTGATAAAATGTGGCCAAAGTGACTGTATAACTTCCAAGGCTGGATCTTAACATGCTTTGTAGGTTCCCCCTTCAAACACTTGGGACATTCCTTTTTGTAACCCAAATGCCACACTGTGAGAATCCCAAGCCATATGGTACTCTAGACAATAACCCCAGCCAGCACCAACAGCCAACTCGATGAGTGAATCATTTTAGATTTCCATCCCCAGATGAGCCCTAAGATGACTGTAGCCCCAGCTGACACTACATGGAACAGAAGAGCTCAGCTGAGCTTAGCCAACCCTCAGAATTGCAAGAAACAATAAATTGTGGTGTTCATTTTAAGTCACTGAGTTTTGGGGTAAGTATTTTATTTTAATAGAGTATATAAATCTGCTTTATTCTTTTAATGGTATTAAAATAATAGCTAACATATATTTATATGGTCTCTATGTGCCAGTGCATATACACACACCTATACATTTATACATATATAGGCTCATTTCATTCACATCTACTGTAAAATTTTTTAGTAGAGATATTCTATCACCATTTTACAGATGAGTAACTAAACTATAGAGAAGTTATATGGTGTACTTTCCCAGTACACCAGGTGACTAACCAGGTCTTTGACCTCAGATACTTTGATATTAAACATTACCCTAGATCACTTCAGTGGTTGCTTTATTCAACTAGTCCTCTATTGGTGAACACTTGAGTCATTTCTAATCTTCTGCTTGTGAAAATAAGGTTATAATGTCTCTCCTTATATGTACTTATATGTGTTTGTACAAGAAGAAACCATTCTTTTTAATGAAATCAGAGGATGAGCCCTAGCTGGTGTGGCTCAGTGGATTGAGCATGGGCTTGCAAACCAAAAGGTTGCTGGTTAAATTCCCAGTCAGGACACATGCCTGAGTTGTGGGCCAGGTCCCCAGTAGGGGGCACATGAGAGGCAACCATTTGATGTTTCCCTCCATCTCTTTCTCCCTCCCTTCTCCTCTCTCTAAAAATAAAATAGATAAAATCTAAAAGAATGAAATTAGAGGATGACTAGATTCAGTTTATTTCACTGCATTCACAGGTAAGTGTCAAAAGAAATATGTTGGGTACAGCATGTAAGGTGCATACAATACAGTCAGAATAAAGTTCTAGCCCATCTGACTATTGGTAATTGATGCCAGAAATTTTAACAGGAAACAGGAGGCCCTGGAGACCCCAATAAGAATATTTATCTCATTTTCATTTAGCTTCAAGTGAAGCAATAAACTAATAAACTAAATTTCCTCAGAGTAGGCTGTATCATAATACATGTTTTATAGGAATTCTCAATACCTGAAAAAATATTTGGAGAGTAACGTGGTTTATCTTACACTTAATTCTCTAAAGAAGGCTTGAACATCTGTCCTCTTTTCAAGCCCTGCGACATCATTTTGCCACTTGAAGGAAATTTTCACACACTCCTAGGTTGGAGCTCTGTTCTAGACAACTGAGGCTGTGAAAAGTCTGATCACTGGCAGGTGACCTTACACTCTCTCCTTCCTGAAGACTCTTTTGGCCTGAACAGCACATTTCCCAGAGAGAGCTAAATGCCTGACAAATAAAGTGGCAAATAAATGTGTATAGAGCTGGTGGAGTCTGTACCCCACATCCACTGGCTCAGACACCCACAATGCAGTGACAAAGCCAAAAGAGGCAAGTTCTACCATCTGTTCACCACTGATCTGCAGGGTAAAGTGTAAGCATAGGCTGGGACCAGCATCAAACTCACATCTGCTAAGTGCCAAACTTCCCTGGCTGGATACTACTGATCAGAGGAACAAGGATGAAGTTGGCCTGTCAGAATATTGCACTTCAGCAAATCTAAGAGACCATTGATTGTAGGATAACATCAGTATTTTATGTACCACCAAGACATAAAAACACTGTCAACTACACAATGACACAGTATTTTCTGACCAGTTACAATTTTTATTTTATGATTATTGAATAGTTCATTTTGATTTCACTGATGTGAATTTTTTTCATATACTGCTCTGGAATATGCATTAAAATGTCTGAACCTGAGGCTTCTGAATCAAATTTTCAACTTGAAATCAGAGATACTCATGCATTCCCACACAACATGGTCCTCTGTGTCATGAAAAGAGTTGATGATACAGCCTTTCATAGATGTATGCTCCATTGTCTTCTATGATGCTTTCTTCCAAGACACCAATGCCCATTTTGTCAGTTTCACTGCTTGTGTGCTTTCTAGATTTTTACCTGGAGGAAATACAGGTTTCCAGTCCAAGTTTCCATGAGGGCACATGACATCAATTTCCCGTTTGACAACCATAAGAAATAATCAACCAGATGCATCTTGATTACAGAGATGTTGAAATGCAAATGAAGTATCTCCTAGAATTGGGGAATTCAGTGAGTCTGGAATACTTAGATACCTAAAAGTTTATTGTCAAAATCTCATTAGAGGAGTTAGATGTCTTTTTTGCCGTTTAAAAAAATAACTAGGTATAATTGGATGTGTTCTTTTGTGGCCTAAGTTGTTTTGTTTTGAACTCATCAAAAGCATATGCAAGCAAGCTTGAAAAACATTTTCTCTTGAGGAGAATGAGAAACATAGTTAAATGTTAGGAGAATGGCTAGTGATGCTGAACATCCTTTCATATGTCTCTGGGCCCTCTGTATGTCCGTCCTCCTTGGAGAATTGTCTGTTCAGAT
This sequence comes from Carollia perspicillata, assembly GCA_004027735.1. Classification (NCBI taxonomy): domain Eukaryota; kingdom Metazoa; phylum Chordata; class Mammalia; order Chiroptera; family Phyllostomidae; genus Carollia; species Carollia perspicillata. The sequence continues at coordinate 55,476 of PVKM010001688.1, forward strand.
CCTTTGCCTATTTTTTAATTGGATTGTTTGTCTTCCTGGAGTGGAGTCATGTGAGTTCTTCATATATTTTGGAGATCAAACCTTTGTCTGAGGTATCATTGGCAAATATATTTTCCCATACAGTTGGTTCTCTTTTCATTTTACTAATGTTTTCTTTAGCTGTGCAGAAGCTTTTTATTTTGATGAGGTCCCATTTATTTATTTTTTTCCTTTATGTCCCTTGCTCCAGAGGACATATGGGTGAAAATGTTGCTGCATGGAATATCTGAGATTTTCCTAGCTATGTTCTCCACTAGGACTTTTATGGTATCATGACTTGTATTTAAGTCTTTTATCCATGTTGAGTTTATTTTTGTGTATGTTGTAAGTTGGTAGTTGAGTTTCATTTTTCTTGCATGTAGCTGTCCAGATCTCCCAACACCATTTGTTGAAGAGGCTATTTTTACTCCATTTTATGCTTCTGCCCACTTTGTTGAATATTAATTGACCATAGAGACTTGGGTTTACTTCTGGGCTCTCTGTTCTGTTCCACTGATCTATGTGCCTGTTCTTATGCCAGTACAAGACTGTTTTGATTACTGTGGCCTTGTAATAGAGTTTGATATCAGATATGGTAATCCCTCCTACTTTGTTCTTCTTTCTCAAAATTGCTGTGACTATTCACTCTTGTTTATGGTTCCTTATGAATTTTTGAAATCATTGTTCTATATCTGTGAAATATGTCATTGGTATTTTAATAAGGATTGTGTTGAATCTGTAAATTGTTTTGGGTAGTATGGACATTTTAATGATGTTAATTCTTCCAATCCATGAACATGGTACATGCTTCCATTTATTTGTGACTTCCTTAATTTCTTTCTTCAGTGTTGTGCAGTTTTATGAGTACAGGTCTTTTACATCCTTGGTAATGTTTATTCCTGGGTACTTTATTTTTCTTGTTGGTATAGCAAATGGGATTTTTTTCTGATGTCTGTTTCTGATATTTCATTGTTGGTGTACAAAAATGCCTTCAATTAGCCATCAGAGAGATGCAAATTAAAACCACAATGAGATACCACTTCACACCATTCAGAATGGCCAACATAACCAAATCAACAAACAACAAGTACTGGCAAGGTTGTGGAGAATAGGGAACTCTTGTACATTGTTGGTGGGAATGAAGACTGGTCCAGCCACTGTGGAAAACAGTATGGAATTTCCTCAGAATACTAAAAATGGAACTACCTTTTGACCCAGCAATTCCACTGCTGGGATTATACCCTAAGAAGACTGAAACACTAATTCAAAAGAACCCATGCACCCTAATGTTCACAGCAGCACAATTTACAATAGCCAAGTACTGGAAGCAGCCTAGGCACCCATCAGTAAATGAGTGGATCAAAAAATTATGATACATTTACACAATGGAATATTACATAGCAGAAAGAAAGAAGGAACTCCTACCCTTTGTGACGGCATTGATGGAACTGGAGAGCATTATGCTAAGTCAAATAAGTCAGGCGGTGAAAGACAAATACCATATGATCTCACCTATAAGTGTAACCTAATCAACAAAACAAACAAGTGAGCAAAATATAACCAGAGATATTGAAATTAAGAACAAAGTGACACTAACCAGAGGGAAGGAGGAAGAGGAAAATGGGAGAAAGAAGGGAAAGGGTGATCAAAGAACATGTATAAAGGACCCATGGACAAAGCCAAAGGGGGGTAGGATTGAGGGTGGGAGGTGGAGTTGGGTGGAGCAGGAAAGGTGGTCAAGGGAAAATGGAGACAACTGTATTTGAGCATTAATAAAAAATGATTTTAAAAAAGTTAGGAGAATGTTTCCCCTAAGTCACTAAGTATATCCCTTTCTGTGATCTATATCACATAGCATTTTGGTCTAATTTTACTCTGGTCAACAAATATTGCTCTCCCATTTTGCCAGGTTTCAGCAATACTATCCACACATCTGAAATGTGGTGAGAGAAGAAACTGATTTTTAAAGTAGCCTATTTTTAAAAATAGTCTATGCATTTTCACAAGGTATTTGCTAAAATTCCAAACTTTGGGATCTTAACATAAAGCTATAATAACAATGAAAGAATTGGAGAGGAAGGTTCTAGACACAGAAAAATTTTTTTCAGTTGAAATGCCATAAAAATTTATGTCACTTTTTCATTGTGCATCTGACACCCAACCTTAGCTAAAAACAAACTGTTTTCAAGTATCGGGAGCCAGGCACCCAATAAATCTCAAATTTAACTTTGACTTGTCACTAAACCACAATTATCAGGTTTCTCTCATGGACATATAGGCTTCAACTTCTGGGGAGAAGAAATCAGAAGCCTGAGATGAATAAGGGAAGATACAAGGAAACAAAAGGGTCTAATGGGAACCAAGAATGTGTTCTCTCCCTACTGAAAAAGGAGCCTATGGCAGTGGGCCATCATGAACAGCTGATTTAAACTAATGTGAAGCACTTTAAGGCGGACTCAGAGCAGATTTTCCCAGAGCACACATGGTTAATCTTCACCTAGGGATGGAAACTGGGACAAGGAGACAGGAGCAGCTGCTGGGCCTTTGAAGTGCTATACAGGCCAGTATATTACAGTCAGAAGCAAGCACCCATTCCTTCAGGTGCCAATTGGAGTTTATTAGCTGTGATTTTTATGAGATACTGAGAAAAGCTGAAATACTGCTGCATAGCCACAGAAATGTGTAGTGTGGGAGCCAAGAGTCATTACCAGTTGTTGAGAAGTTGACAATGGGGCCTTCCTGGAAGATTTTTGCAGTCTGTGTAGAACAGTAACACAGAAGCCATTTTTTTCCTCTTTAAACTAAAAGGCTTTGCCCTAATAGGTCATGAATTATTGCCCGAGATATGTCACATGATCCCTACCTAGCAGGTCCATGGCTTCCAGAATACCTTCAGGACCCCTTTGAGAGAGAGGTACCTTCTAAAGAGGCTTTCTAGGGGCACATTTTTCCCACTGTTGAAAAAACAAAGTGGCAGTTATGTGACAGAGAAGTTTGATTTTGTCCCATATGCCTTGAACTGAATTGCTAATAATCCATACGTGGTCTGGGAAGGTTTGGAGCATGTAGATTGATTTTTCACCTCTTCCCCTTTGTCAGCCATGGCATTTGTGCTTCAGGTCACGTGACAAAGCAGTTCTTAGGATCTCATTCCTAAGCAATACTAGGCATGATCTGGGTAAAGAGCAAAATGATTAGATTACACCCATTGTCTCTAACACAAACCTTGAATTAGCTTCCTCAGGAAAGGAAAGTATGGTCTTTGGAGGAAAAGAGACCCATATTTGAATGTTTTCTCTATTTCACACTGACTATAACATTACAATAGATTTTCATATATTATAGGGCCATATTAGTTAGCTATTGCTGCATAACTATCCTAAAACTCAAGGGCTTAAAACAACAATCACTCATTATCACTCAGGCATCTGCAGATTTACTAGGATTTGACTTTTCTAGGTGGGTCTGCCCAAGGCTGCAACAACTGGGGAGATCTGCTTCTCACTGCAGATCTATGAGTTGCCTGAGGTGGCTCTGTTCCATGTGTTCCTCATCCTCCTTTTACCAGCAGGCCAGCCCAAGGTGCACTTTTCTTAGTGCATCAATAAGAAATACAAGAGGACAAGTAGAAACCTGTGAGGTCTCAGCCTAGCTCAGAACAGGCTCATACCATTCCTGCTGACATTCCACTGTCCAAAGCAAGTCACATAGCTAAACCCAAGGTTAAAAGGCCTTTAGAAGAACTGCAAAGTCACATGACAAAAGATGTTGATACAAAGGGAATGTGAAGAACAAGCCAAGACAGAATGATAGAAATCTACCCTAAAGGTCAATCCTTCACTTATTACTCTTCTTTTTCAGAATTATCTTGGCCATTTTTACTCATTTGTGTTCCTATACAAACTTTAAAATATGTATATTATATCAATAATGTCCCATGTGAATTTTGACTTGGGTTGCATTCAAGTTATCAATTAATTTTGGTAGAAGTAATATTTTTATAATATTAAGTCTTCCCACCCACGAACATAGTATGTCTGTATAATTCAGTCAGGTCTTATTTTTATGTTCCCCAGTAAGAACTGTGTAGCTTATTTCAAATAGGTCCTCTACATTTGTGAATAAGGGTACTTGTACATATTGACTAGATATACCTCAAGTTCCTTTCTGGCCACAGAACATTAGTTTCTGGTCATTGAATTCTTAATATTACCTCTCATGACCATTCTAGATGATGAACTTCATGTTTGATCTCTTTGAAGTATATGCAAACAAATAAGCTTTACTCTATTCAATGGACAATTATCCACTTAATAAGAACCAAATATCATTCCATACTAAAAATAAGCGCAATAAGAAAATACAATTTTACTTTAATAATACTTTATTTGCAGAGTATTTTAAAGTTTACAAAGTACTTTTCATATATTATCTAATTTAGTCCTCATTGCAGTCCTATAAAGGAGGCAGAGTGGATAGAGATCTTGATTTTTCAAGTAAAGAGAATCTCAGAGAAATTAAATGATCTGCTCAGGTTGCCAAGGTGAATGATATAGAGTTCAATGCTTTGCTTACAATCCTGTTCTTTTTCTTCCTTTTTTCCCCAGTCTTCATTGAGTTCCTCTTTCCTCTTTTATCTTTGGTGGCAAATCCTCCCACTTTGAGTACCTCTCATAATCTAGAACAGAACTGAACCCTTGGAGCAGAGCCAAACCTTCAGTTTACATGTAGAATTTTGTGGCTGTGGAATAATTCTTGCTCCATGTTTGAAAATGAGGAAATAACTTAGACTTTGAAGCCAGAAAGACCCATTTTCAAATCCCTAATCTGTCTGCTACTGAGTAGCTATGAATCCTTGGGCAAATTGCATAAGCATTTGAATCCCAGTTTCTTCATGTTTAAAATGGAATGAAAATACTTATCTTATAAGAATACTGTAAGAAATAGAGTTTATGTAAATAAGGTATTCAGAATCCAAAAAAAACAAAACAAAACAAAACAGAAACTGACTCATAAATACAGAAAGCAAATTGGTGGTTACCAGAGAGGAGAAGGGTTGTGAGGTGAGTAAAAGAGGTGAAGAGAATTATGAGGTGCAAACTTCCAGGTATAAAATAAATAAGTCATGGAGATATAATGTAAAGCATAGGAAACATAGTCAATAACTTTGTATTGTCAAATACTGTAATAACTTTGTATGGTGACAGGTGTGTACTAGACTTATTGAGGGGATTATTTTGTTATATATGGAATCACTATGTTGTACACTTGAAATTGATAGGACATTGCATGTCAATTATACCTGAATAAAAGGAAAGAGAGAGAAGAAAGGAGGGAAGGAAGGAAGGAGGGAGGGAGGGAGGGAGCAGGGAGAGAAATCCTAATGTTCAGGAGGCATTTAGCAATCACTGAAAACTTGGCATCCAAACACATGTAGATCCCATTCAGGAATTTCAGCAGCAGGTTTTTTTTTCCTTGAAAAAGAGACTTACCCCTTATAAGCTCTGGTAAAAGAAATCTAGACTCTTGCAAGTAGTATGGAAAGGAAATGGATTTGCAACGCACTATATTGATTAGGACTCTACCAAAAATTTGCCATTTTTTCAAAATTAATTTGATTTTGGTTCTTTTACTGTCTAAAAACTTCACAGAAAACAAAATATCCATACGCATATTGCAGAACTTCCCATGTAATGACAAAAAGGTCTTAAAATTTTTCCAAATGGTTGAACATCTTAAATAATGTGACTTGCTCAATAGAGACTAATAGAGTGCATGGAGGCAATCACACCACCATGAGTGGAAATTTGGGTGAAAGCAATCAAGGGGGCTTTATTGCAGTTTGCCTTGAGTCACCTAGCTAGTAAGTATGACACCGCAAAACCTGTTTTATGGCACATGTGCTCTTCCCCATCCCATCTCTACAATACCTTCCTCTCTGCCTGTATCTTCATAAAGGAAAACCAGGTCTCACTGGCTGCCAAACAGACAAAACATTTACAAGAATGAATGAGTTTGGGTTGTCACAGTTGGCCAGACATCTAGGCATCATGCTAACACTGCTTATATCTAAATCAGCACTGTCTAAAAAATTTATATAATGCAAGCCAAATAAATAATTTAAAATTTTCTAGTAACCACATTATAAAAGATAAAAAGAAACAAGTAAAAATAATCTTAATAACATTTAACCCAATATATTTAAAATATCATTTCAACATGAAATCAAAATTAGTAAGTTATTAATGAGATACTTCACATTCTTTTTTTCACACTAAATCTTGAAATCCAGTGTGTGTTTTGTTCTTATAGCACCTCTCAGTTTGGACTGGACACATTTCGAGTGCTCAATAGCCACATGTGGCTATGGCTGCCACATTTGACAGAACCCCACTAAATGGACCTGTAGAGAGCAAGGTAGCCCATAGCATTCCTCCAGCCTTCCAAGCATACTTACACCCAAGTAAACAGAGTTGCAGAACTTCAGCTAGCTCTTTAATACACAGAACTACCATCTTTTTGCTTGCTGGTGTGGTGGGGGGAAAACTGAAAAATTGAAAATGTGCTATTCCAACATATTATAGGGATTTTAATCCTTTCGATGGATTTTCCCCCAATTGGAATTTTTTTTAATTAGAGAACAGAATGAGTGCAACTCACCTACACATTTTCAACCCACCTAGGTGCCCTCATGTGTCTGAAAAATCCCAACTATTTCCATGACAACAGACATTATAATGACATGTACTTCTAGAAAGGAAGTGAATTTATAAACCCTGGGTTTATTATCTATGTATAATATTTTTAGAAATGCATCAAAAGAAGACAGGCATACCATACTTTTATGAAATAATTCATATAGTTACTGTCAGTAGAACTGGGAACTTTATAAAATTCCATGCTTTATTATTCATAACACTGTCATCTCACTAACTGTTCCTCACACACAGTTGGATTTTGACAAATAGCAGATATCTGTCCCAAATCACAGGCCATTTCTCACCTTTACATTTTAGTGGTTTTATTGAATAACTTGTGTTTGGGGGCAGGCAACATAAAGTTGCACAGAATTAAAACAATCATGAGCCCTGGCTGGTGTAGCTCAGGGGATTGAGCACAGGCCTGCAAACCAAACAACTGTGGTTTGATTCCCAGTCAGGGCATATGCCTGGGTTGCAGGCCAGTCAGTTCCCAGCAGGGGACTCACGAGAGGCAACCACACATTGATATTTCTCTCCCTCTCTCCTTCCCTTCCCCTCTAAAGATAAATAAATAAAATCTTTAAAAAAATCATGAAAGCACCCTGATAACATAGCCAACTGTAGGCCTGCTGTGTTGTAGAGGTAGTTTACCACACAAGGTTGAGGGGGCAAGAAAAATCTGAAATCCAGTTCTGTATTCTGCACACCAAGTCATGCACCCTGATACAACTGCTCTGTCCAGAGCAAGGCGTGCCTTTTTCTAATTCACGGAGTTGGAATATGGGCCAGGAGCAGTCCTAGTCACCCACCTATGAATGGCCCATTTGGTAAATGTAAGGGCTTAGGCACAGAAAAGTGAGAAAAAGCCAGGTCACTTCCTGCAAAAGAAAATGCTTTTGTATAAATAAAAAAGGAATTGGTATTGGTTCAAATTAAGGCAAAACAAGATTAAAATAATAATCCATAATCTTTAAAATGGGCCAGCCCACCCTGAGAGCAGACTGTGGTCTCCACAGCATCTCTGTGGTCTTTTTTGTACAGACTGACTTGGACACAACCAGTGTTGGGAACTCTGGGGAGGAAGGCCCCATCTCCCATTTCTAACTGCTGCCCTCCCTCCAGAAACATCAGCTCCTGGAACCTTGGCTGTATGGTTCACTTCAAAACCCACAGTTGGCACATAATAGAGGCTCAGTAAACATTTGTCAACCATCGAGGTTCTGGCTTCTTTCTGAAGCAGCCTGTGCTTTTCATGGACAGCTCTAAGCATTTGTATTGTTAAGATTTTAAGGCGTGATAATTATATAGTGGTTATTTTAAAAACAATCCTTATCTCTTAGATATAAATACTGAAACATTTATTATTTGTAGATTAAGTGATATGATGTCTTGCATTGTTTCAAAATAATTCAGGAGGGGACTGGCTGGGGATAGAGATGAAACGAGATTGGTCATGAGTTGAAAACTGTTGAAGCTTGATGATGAGGACATTGGAGTTCATTATACTATTGCCTCTACTCTTGCATATACTTGAAAAAAGGAACCATAAAAGAACTTACTATTCATTCAGCAAACCTATACTGAGTACCTAGTATGTACAAGGTACTAGAGATTTAGTGGTGAACATGATGGGCAAGTTGTCTGTTGCTGGGCAAGTTTCATGACATCCATATATGTCATGAAGCATATATGGATGAAGGTATTATATCAAATGGTAGATAGAAATGGACAAAGCAATTATAGCTTATTATTAGTGCTAAGACTAAAATGTGTGGGTGTCATGAAAGAAAATAAGTGACAAGTGGTGCATATTAATTTAGAGTGAATGGTCAGAGAAGCCATCCATTGTGGAGGTAACTTCGAAGCTGAGCCTAGAAGGATGGGAGATAGCTAACTATACGAAAAGTAAAGAAAGGGCCTTCCAGGAAAAGGGAACAGAAAGTGCAAATACCTGGTGGCAAAAAAAATTGCTGGATGTGTTTTAGGCACTATTAGAAATATGAGAATGGGAGAGGATTCCAAGATAGTGGTAGATACCCTGGTTTCCCTTCAGATCATATAAATCTTTCACCTTTTACCAAGAGAGTGGTAGAGTAGGTGGATGTTACACTCATCTCCTCCCAGGACCAAATGAAATTACAACTAAAATGTAGAGAAAGTAACCTGAATAACTAACTGAAGACTAAGTGAATAGAAGTCTTATAACCAAGGATTCACAGAAGAAGCCACATCGACACTGGTAAGGAAGGGTAGAGACATGAAAAGGGTTAGTCCAACTCTCCAACTCCCACAGGCAGCAAATGAGAATTGGGAAAGATATTTCAGCTGTGGAGGTTGCCCCTGAGAATTGTGGGGTCTCAACCCCAACTCAGACTCTCCAGTGCAGAGCATCAGAGCCGGGAAGAGGGGCCCACAGAACATCAGGCTGTGAAAATTAGCAGGGATTCTGTCAGCCAGGAAGAGCTAGCAGTCTGCTAAAGACACAGGCCCTCACTTAAAGGGTCAATGCACAAAATCTCATCTGCAGTCACTCACCTTGGAGTCCAGCAGAGGGAGAGTAGAGTGGACTAGAACCCTGTGGGGAAAGTCTGGGGCTGGTAGCTCTGGGGAGGAGGCTGGGGGGACAGCTGCCAGGATCCCTGTGCTGAGTCATTCTCTGTTACCTCAGCAGTTGCCATCTTTCTTGGGTGGAGTATGCCCCTCCCTGCAGCAATAACCTGAGGGAAACCAATAGCCCCACCCTCTGGAATCACCATCACCCCACCCTGTGGAGTTTATGCCCTGCTGAGGAGTCACCTGCCTGGGATGAGGTGGAGAGGTTTGGGCAGACTCAGGAGGTGTCATTGACTGAGTTGTGTGGCTTTGGGGAGGGGGCCATTCCCCCCACTTTCCCCTGAGCCTGACCAGTGCCTTCCCTTCAAAGGAAACCCACTAGCCTCACTCTCCAGGCCCCTTGACCCTTTTTGTTCTATGCAACAATAATGATTCATCTTTCCTTAGGATTTCTGATCTAGATAGGTCATTTCCTTAATGTTCTCTTTCAGCTAATCCTCAAACACCTTCTCTAGCCATATCCTCCCTGCCAGCTCTGGACTGGTACCTCTCAGTCCCAGCTCTACCACACTCCCTGCTTTACTTGGATATTCTTCCGGATTCCATAGCAAGTTTCTGCCCAACAGCCCCTCCCCTCATAAAGGACACTTTCAACAAAACTCTTGTCACTCAGGATTTTTGGTGGGCAATTCACCCATTGAGTACCCCCAACCATCACCTTGCAAGTATAGTTACAGTCTCCCAGCTGATCCTTGTTGGTTGAACTTATATCCCGTAGCTACCTGGGATCCCTTCCAGTTTTAGGTCAGGTGCAGAACTGATAGGCATGCCTTTTACATTTTCAGCCAAAGTATTAAAGCAGAAGAGGCCCAGTGGCCAGTGCTTTGGCTCTATGCTAGTGACTTCCTTGGGGGTTGATATTTCTTGGACTGCCTTGTAGGGTTACAAGGATTTTGCCAACCTAGTATGGAATTTTTATTCAGAAATATTTGTATTGTACACATTTAAATAGATTAAATTTAAGGTACATTCATTTAATTGCACATAATCGGAAAGAATTTTGAATTTAAATTTTATAGGTTTTGATTGTAAAATTCACTTAGAGTTTTTTTTAAATATACACAAAACATGAACTTCTGTTTGTCTTTCAAAAACTTAATTAAAATTTTGTTATCTATTCCCATTGAATATATAAACACCAGATGGCTAAAGTATTGGAATCATTTCATTTTCCTTTATGATTTATAATTTTCCCCAGGGGAAAAATCAAAGAATTTGGTATATTAAGGATGTGTAGACAAGTTGTGCAAAACATGCTGACTGAAAAAATGAGTAAAAAATGAGAGCTATAGGAAAATATTTAAAGTGAGATTTGAATGAATTCTCAATTTCAAATGCTAGTCTCAAAGCAAGTAGGACAAAATATCATTTTGAGATTTGATAATTAGGGGATTACAGTTTAGGAACAAATGCAATGGCAGGTATATAATCTTGGGATTCAGAAGGAAAGAAATTAGATGACTATCGTAAGATTGCTAAAAAGCAAGAGTAAAAGGAGAGGCAAATAGTGCTTTATAATTATTTGTCTCCTAACAAAATGCACTAGGAAGAGATAAATAGGCTGACAGACCATTAATATGTTCAGTAAATATAGGATAGTTAGCTCTTGATTGTTTTATACTGCCAATCGTGTTTAATAGGGCTTTCCAATGTGATCTCAGGTCATTTTCAGCTGAGTTGGAAAATGCTAATGCCTATCAGAATACTAAAAGATGAATAAAGATTTGCTGCCCTATTGAGAGAGATTGTGACTGAATTTGATGCTGAAAAGCATATTTAAATACACTGGGAAAGTCAGACAAGACAGAGAGAATTTTGCAAGAGAAAGGCATCAAGGTATTGTCCGTATTTTAATTCCTCCATAGCACGCAAGTGTCAATAATGTAGCCCTGTTAACTTGTCTCATTTGCCAGAATGACTAGGTCAATTGGGAGAGAAGTTACAGATTACAGAAATGGCAATTTTTTAAATAGGAAGCTATATTTCTATTAGATCACATTAGACTTCAACTAGAAATTCCTCAACCTTTTGTTTTTGATCAGGAGTCGGCAAACTCTTTCTGTAAAGGGCTAGTGTACTAGGCAGAATAATGGCCCACAAAGATGTCCATATCTTAGTCCCCAGAACCTATGAATATGTTACCCTACATGGTACAAAGGACTTTACACATGTGATTAAATTATGAATATTGAGAGAAGGAGCTTATCCTGGACTATGTGAGTAGGCTCAATCTAATCACATGGGTTCTTAAAATTGGAAAAACCTTGTACCAACACTGTGATTTCAGCCCAGTGAGACTCTGTCAGACTTCTGACCTACAGAGCTGTAAGATAATGGATTTATGTTGTTTTAAGCCACTATATTGGTGGCAATTTGGTAAGGCAGCAATAGCCAGATAGTATATATTTTAGGTTTGGTGGGCCATACAGTTTCTGCCACAATCATTTAACTCTGCCATTGTAGCACAAAATTAGCCACCGACAATGTATAAGTGAATGGGTGTGGCTGTGTGCCCATAAAACTTTATTTATAAAACAGATTGTGGGGCTTTAGTTTTCTACTTCCTGTTCTATATATCGAGGAGACATTAGCAGTCATATTTCTGTGTGCTGTGGGTCATACCACAGAAAGCTTGCTTATACCTCCCAACCCCATATCAAACTCCCGTCAAACCCCCGCCAAAATGTGGGATATACATATAACTAATAGCAGAATAAAAGTTTGATACAAGACCTAACAATGAAGTTATCTTTTAAAAAGGAATTTTAAAATAAAATGCAAAAATAATATCTCTTTAACTTATATGTTTTTCTCATTATTTTTACTATAACACAATCCAAGTCAACTAAGGCTGAAGGTACACATACCTATCAGTCAGTTATTCCAGCCCTAGGTGTATACCAAGTAGAAACATGTACAGCAGAGGAATGTACTCATAGTAACACTCTTTGTAGTGGTCCAAATCATAAACAACACACAGGTCTATTAAGATTAGAATGGGTAAATTGTAGCAGGTTCCCTTCCTTTGCTTTTAAATGGTTGCTATTGCCTTTCATTATTGGATCCACTAACAGTAATTTCATTACTGGAAAACCTATTACTAGTCTCTAATCCACTGAAAAGAAAGTTTCTCTTTAAAATTAAGGCAGGAGCTACCATTTTTAAAATAGACAAATCACATCACCTCTAAGTGAACAACAAAGTATATTGCTAGTTAGTTAAGGTGCTTGTATGTTTCTCTTTTGGTGTTTTTTTAGTAAAATTTAAGTTATTGGACTTGCTACTTTACATTATAAAGTGTTTTCAGTTGTTGATAGTTTGAAAGCTTGTTGTTTTATAAAGAATGAGGCCATCATGGTTTCTTAATTTATAGGGAGAGCTGTCTACTCAGGATGGAGGCTTCCTATACTTTTTCACCAGAAATATTCATGCTGTAAAATAGATTTTTCTTTCTCAAAATGACAGACCCTACTTCTTGCAGAAAATTTTTATTGTTGTAAATTTAATCATAGACCAAGACAAAAATGACCAGAACACTTAACCTGAATTCACTGAATTTGTGGTCAGTGGGGTTAAAATATGCAGAAACCTGTGTTGTCAAAAGCAGGTTGATTTCTCATTATACTTCATTGAGCTTATTTCAGTGATAAGCACCTCAGATAGACTCAGGTGGTGGTAAATCCTAGGCATCTGTCACCAGAGAACTATATTCCAGCCTTTGTTCTATAGCTGTTCTCTCAAGTTGGTCTAAATCACCTAATTTCCATATCTAGACTCCTCACACTTCCATTGTCCCTGAATTCCTCATTCTTGTAATGACTAACTCACTAAATTCCTGTATAAAGTGCTTTAAATTACTTAGAAGATAATTCCTGTTATGGGATGAGTTATGTCATCTCAAAATTTGTGGGGGGCTCCACCCACAGGGCCCCCCCAACTGCCACAGATGAGAATAAGTCTACCAAGACATGATCTCCTTGGGGAGGAAAGGTGGCCAATCTCTCACAGAAGAAGGGCCAAGAGCCTTTTCCTCAATGGACTTTTATTGGGTTCATTTGCACAGGAATACAGGTAAAGCTCATTAATCATTGTCAGGCAGTAAGGGTCAAACAATAGATAGCATACAAAGAACTATGAGGGCTTATTCTGAGTCAGGGTCTGTTAGCTAAAGGACTACAAAACTTTGGGAAACAAACTCATTTCCTACTCGGACCTTTATCATTTAATTGAGAGCATTCTTTAACAAAGCAATTTTCACAGGAATTTATATATTCTTTCTTAGGCCTGATCACCCAGGGAACCCACCCTTTCCAGCACAGGGCTGCATCGCCTTCTGTCATTGTTTCAGGCTTAAGTCAGGCAAGAGAAGTAAGACAGCCAAGAGATTAAGAGACTTCTCACAGACAAAATGAGGACTCAGGCTAAGTCAAAGCCGAGGGGCGAGGGTCCATCACCCCCTTTCTCTATAGCCCCCCAAGTCCTTCCCTGGGGCCTCTACGTGATTGTACCTGTCTTAGGTCATCCCCGCTTGGGGAATCTTACCCATCATTGGCTAACCGATTAAGCATTGGGGGCCAGTTATGGATGAAATAAAAGGAGCAGAAGTGGCACTCCTGCCAGGGAGATAAGCTTTGTCTCCTTAGTGGCTTATGGTCCAAAGGTCGCTCACTCAGCTTTAGCCATGGGGGTTGATTACAGCTTCTGAAACCAGGCAGGGTGGTTCCCAACGAAAATTCATATGCTGAAGTCCTAACACTCAGTAGGTCATAATGTGACTATTTATTTAGAGATAGGGCATTTAAAGGGGCATTAGTTTAAAACATGGCCATGGCAGTGGGTTCTAATCCAGTATAACTTTTTTCCTTATAAAAAGAGATTACAGAGTGACAATAGGGATGTGCACATACAGAGGAAAAAACAATGTGATGATATAATAAGAGCCTTCTGGCCAAGATGGAGGCATAGATAGATACACTTTGCCTCCTCATACAACCAAAGCAAGGACAATAACACATTAAAAAAAAAAAAACAGAACTGCCAGAAAATCAAACTGTATGGAAGTCCAACAACCAAGGAGTTAAAAGAAGAAACATTCATTCAGACCAGTAGGAGGGGCAGCAATAGGCAGCCAGGGTGGAGAGGATGTGCAGCAAGGTGGTGGCTGGTGGAGCAGGCAGTCCCACATTTGCATGCAGATAAACTGGGAGGAATAACTGGGGAGTGAGACAGACTGCACAACCCAGGGTTCCAGAGTGGGGAAATAAAACCTCAAAATCTCCAGTGGCAAAAACCTGTGGGAATTGCAGCGGTTGGAAAAACTCCTAGCCTCACAGGAGATTTTGTTGGAGAGACCCACAGGGTCCTAGAACATACACAAACCCACCCACACAGGAATTAGCACCAGAAGGGTCCAATTTGCTTGTGGGAAATAGGGAAAGTGATACTCTTGACTGAGCGCCAGCCAAGAGCCAAGCAAGCAGCATTGTTCCCTTTCTGACCCTGCCCCCCCACATACAGCACCACAAAGCAGTGATGTGGGTTGCTCTGCATTGGTGAATAACTAAGACTCCACCTTTTAAAACATAACAGGTATGCCAGACAAAAAATATGTCCCAAATGAAAGAACAGATCAAAGCTCCAAAAACAGAACTAAGCAACAAAGAGATAGCCAACCTATCAGATGCACAGTTCAAAACACTGGTAATCAGGATGCTCACAGAAATGGTTGAGTATGGTAGCAAAATACAGGAAAAAGTAAAGGCTATGCAAACTGAAATAAAGGAACATGTACAGGGAACCAACAGTGAAGGGAAGGAAACTGGGACTCAAATCAACGGTTTGGACCAGAAGGAAGAAGTAAACATTCAACCAGAACAAAATGAAGAAACAAAATGATCTGAATCATAGGGGTGCCAGAAGGAGAAGAGGAAGAGCAAGACATTGAAAATTTATTTGAAAAAAAATAATGAAGGAGGACTTTCCCAATCTGGTGAAGGAAATAGACTTTCAGAAAGTCCAGGAAGCTCGGAGAGCCCCAAAGAAGTTAGACCCAAGGAAGCACACACCAATGCACATCATAATTACATTACCCAATATCAAAGATAAGGAGAAAATCTTAAAAACAGCAACAGAGCCCAGGCTGGTGTGACTGAGTAGATTGAGCACTGGCCTGAAAACCAAAGGGTTGCCAGTTTGATTCCCAGTCAGGGCACATGCCTGGGTTACAGGCTAGGTCCCCAGGAGGGAGCATGTGAGAGGCAACCACACGTTGATGTTCTTCTCCCTCTCTTTCTCCCTCCCTTCCCCTCTCTCTATAAATAAATAAATAAATAAATAAATAAATAAATAAATAAATAAATATTTTTTTTAAAAACCAGAATGCAAAAAGGAGACAGTTACCTACATATGAGTGCCCATAAGACTATCAGCTGATTTCTCAAAAGAAACTTTGCATTCCAGAAGGGGTTGGAAAGAAATATTTAAAGTCATGAAAGGCAACGACCTATATCCAAGATTACTCTATCCAGAAAAGCTATCATTTAGAATGGAAGGACAGATAAAATGCTTCCCAGATAAGGTCAAGTTAAAGGAGTTCCTCATCACTAAGCCCTTATTATATGAAATGTTAAAGGGACATATCTAAGAAAAAGAGGATGATCAAAAATATGAACAGCAAAATGACAACAAACTCATAACCATGAACAGCTGAACCTAAAAAAAACTAAACAAACAACTATAACAGGAACAGAATCACAGAAATGGGGATCACATGGAGGGTTATCAGCAGGAAGGGGGAGGGAGGAGAATAGGGGGAAAGGTACAGGGAATAAGAAGCATAAATGGTAGGCACAAAATAGGCAGGGGGAGGGTAAGAATAGTATGGGAAATGTAGAAACCAAAGAACTTGTATGTATGACCCATGGATATGAACTAAGTGGGCTGAGATGGGGGGCAGGGAATGCTGGTAGAAGGGGGGTGCAGGGCAGAGGGGAATAAAGGGGAGAAAAACTGGAACAACAGTAATAGCATAATTAATAAAATGTATTTAAAAAATCATATAACAAGAAGGTGGCCATCTGCAAGCCTCAGAAGAAATCAACCCTGCTGGCACCTTGATCTTTTTCTTCTAGACTCCAGAACTGAGAGACAATAAGTTTCTGTTGTTTAAGCTACCCAGTGTGCAATATTTTATTATGGCAGCCCAAACAAACTAATATAATTCCTTCACATCATTCTCTATACAAGTGCTCTCCACCCTGCTTTCAGTTCTACCAGATTGCTTTAATGCTTAGAATCCTTCACTCCTCCATTTCCCCATGCCCTTTACTATCTATTTGACTTTGTGTACATGTTCCCACCCCACTGATGTTGGTGTTGCCAGTGCAATTTGCTTTGCCAATAGAAGGCAGGCAAAAGGCATGGTGTGACAGTTCTGAGCTTAACCCTTAAAGGATGTCACATGATTCTGCTTACCCCTTTTGTAAATGTCATCAGTAATGGAAAAACATGGAAAAGGGTGTAGGGAGGATAAATGGTAATAGAAAAATGCAATAAAATAAAAAATAAAAATAAAACCTAGTGATTGAAAAAAAGGAAATTCATTCCTCCAGAAGCCCAATCCTCACTCAACTAACATATCTCTGAGAAAGAGCATATGTACTATTGTAAGCAGATGAATGTTGAAAGAGTGAGTTCTAAAGCACAAGAGAATATACAGGAAGATATTATTGTGGTAACAGGTAATTGATCCAAAGCCTTAACACAATATGATTCCACTTTAGGAAGATCTAAATACACAAAATCTGGATGTAAAAATTACAAATGCACTTACACAATAAGGAAAATTATTTATATGCCACAAGACCCCTTCAACTAGCAACCATTATTCTTCCATTTATAATATTGTTTTATTTTTACATTCTATAGGGATATTGGTTTTTTTTAGACTTTTATTGAAATACATGCAGAGGGGATGAAGATGGTGATGGAGTAGGAGGGAGCGGATTTCACTTCCCCCTACACACAGGAGGAAAAACTGGCTAATCCATGGAGGAACAGATCAGACAGACAACAGTACCACAGCGTATTTGAAAATAAGAGTCCACAAAGCTGTAGCAGACACTGAAAAACCAGAAACCAGACAGTAAGAAGGATATTTCAGGACAGTAAGGTCCCGGGGACCAGCGCGGGGACCGGGGTGCATTTGTAGCCCCAGGCCTGGCACTCAGAGTGGGCGCTTGGTCTGCCACAGACTGCTTGAAAGCGGAGGGCCTGCCACAATTCTTGGGAGAGAGCTGGGTCACCTGCTCCCTCCCTCCCCGACAGACCAGGGTTTGAGCAACACCAGCAGAGTTCTGGTCACAGAGAGGGGAATAAGGAGGAAGAGGCAAGAAGCACGGGGCTGTGATTACTCGCAGAGTCTGTGGTCGCCAGCTCAGGAGAGCTGAGAGTCAGGCTGTGATGCACACTGACCCCGATAGTCACCAGGCTGGCTAGAGAATTGGGCTACATGGGGCACCAGGCTTGAGTAGGAGGAATTTATCAAACAGAGGGGCCAGGGAATCTGTTGTGACAGCCCCGAAGCTGACTCCCAGCCCAGCAGGGCAGAGACCCCAGGGTTAAAGGGAAGGCACAGCGACTCCCTCCCCATAGCACTGGGATGGGTTTGGGCCCAAACTCGCCGGATGGAGGCAGTACAGCCTAGCCGAATGGGCGCCCCTATACCCCAGCGTCTAGCGATAACCACTGGGGAAAAGCACTCTGAAGAAAATCAGGACTCCCACATCAAAGATATTGGGGAAAGGAGTCAGACTAGCTGTTGGAACAGTGCTTGCAAGACAGGCTGAGTAAACATCAGGAAGGGAGAAAGGCCACACCAATCACTCCCCAGCCTTCTGCAGCCAGCAAGACCAAAAAGAAAAACTTGTTTGGCCAGTTTGAAACTAACAAGAGGTTTTTTTTTTTTTAATGCTGTCTTTTTTAAGTAATCTTTTTGTTATTA
>PVKM010001689.1:0-73917 GCA_004027735.1 Carollia perspicillata
CCCCTTCCATCTGTACAACTGGCCTTGGCTGCCCCCACCCAGGGCCCTCCACAGCCCTGACATACTTGGCCAGCTGGATAAGGGCGATGACGAGCCAGCGGCCCACTTCACCCCACACCTTGGCGGCCCCCATCTCCATGAACACCTCCACACATTCCAGCACGCTCAGCCACGTCAACAGCTTCTGCTGGGACAGCGACTGCAAGAACCCCAGGCCAAGAGGTCAAGGGGCATCCCTTCACCCCAGGCCCTCCCCCATGGGACTCCTCTGACAAGAGAGGTAGATTTTCCCCTTTCCAAATGGGTAGGTCTGAGCTCTCCACGTGGGACAGGCTACTCCATGTTTCTGAAACTCAGTCTCCATCTGAGACGGAGACATTGACACCTTGACATTTCACCTAGTGAGATGATGGAGGCTCACGTGGATATAGGCATGTCTCCTGTTCTGAGACCATAACATGTGCTCCACACATAGGCTGGTTGTTACTGTGTCTTTCCTGAGTCCCTGCGCTTCCCGCCCTTAGTTCCGGGCTGAATGCTCACCACAGGCAGCTTTTTCCGAAGCTCCTTCCGTAGGATCCCATCATTGAGCAACACCAGCAGGTTAGAGGCAGAGTACACTGAGGGGCAGAGTGTGGCCTTGAGAGGCTGGTTCTGTAGCCTCCACCCCTTCACCTTCTCCCCAGAGCTGCATGGATCAGCCACCCACAGGTTATGTGGAAACCAACCTGCCTCCCCGTCCACTTCTTCAGAGCTCCACACTCCCCAGTGATCTCACGTGGGTGGAACGAGTAAGAATGGCTTGATCTCAGTGACAAACCAGCCCAGAACTGCCCACTGTGCTTCCAATAGCCACAGATATGTGGTTTCACCTCCGGGCCTCTGCTTTCTTTGCAGCCTATCCCTGAAAGTCTATTTCTTTTCCACCTTTCAAAACCCAGCTCATCCCTTCAGGTATATCACCTCCAGTACTCACTAAGAGACACTACAGAGTGAGTTACAGTCCGGGAATCCGGGAATCTGGGAGATCTGGATTTGAATCCCGGTTCCGAGATCATCAGTGCCTGTTCCCTAACCTCACTGAACTTCTGTTCCCTTAACTGGACGCCGAGCACGGGTAGCTCATATGGCTGTAGGAAGGATTAACTGCACAAAGGCAGGGAAAGCACCTGGCCCAGCCCGCTGACCAGTCAAGACCCACAGACTTGTTTCGCAGCTATGGGGACATAGAGGGCTAGGAGAGTGGACACTGGACCTTGGTCCGATTCAGCTACAGCACAGGATGATCTAACAAGAAGCCCAGGACAGCGACCTGGGGTGGTCACCCCTCTGGGAAGCCCTCCAGGGCCCTCCGACCCTCCACCCACCCTCCACCCACCCAGCCCGGCTCACCCAGCTCTGACAGCTCGTGCGAATCGGCGAAACGACCTGAGAAGGCACAGAAGGAGGCATCTGTGAGCGTTCTCACCGTGCGTCTTGGGTCCCTGGATGTCCCCTCCCTACGCCCTACGGGAACCTGGAAGGAACTTCTCAAACACAATGATCACTACCCTGACTCTGGAAGGAAGGGGACCAGTGGGATCAGAGGTCACAGCCCCGAAGGAATGGGTCAAAGGTCGGGGTGGCACCTGCCAGCAGGTAACTGAGGCCCCGCACTGCCGTCTCCAGCTGGGCCGTGGCGGCCGGATGACGAGTCACGTACTCCTGGTAGCGCAGGCCCAGGAGCCGCAGCTTCTCCATGCTGCCCTAGGGGCCGACAGACCCACTGACCGACAAACAGTACGAGTGGTTGCAGCGCCCTGCTTCCTGCGCCCTCCTTCCTGCTTCCGGCGCTAGGCCCGCCTCTCCATTGCTTAACTTCCGCGGTCCAGAAGGACGGTGACGTGAAGGGCCATTGAACCCTCCGTCACCCCATTTCTTATAACACCTCCCACCAGAGTAGCGCCTAGCAACCTGGGGCTAATCCCGCCCTCCCTACTCCTTCAGATCATTGGTTAACACACTCCACACTGTTGGGACCCCGCTTTTCCGCGTTTCCGGTTGGCTGCCATTGCGCCTGCGCAGTTAAAGCTTCAGAATGCTCCGGGGCAGTCGGGGTCAAACGTTCCAGGGAAGGGTTCGGGAACCTAGAGTCTTTGCTGTAGAACGGTTCCAACAGGCGGGCAGTATTTTAAAGGGCTGGGAGGTAGTTCGAGGAAAGGAGCCTCCATTAGCCCCGAGGAGGCACCCAGAGAGTCTGAAAACACTCGGAATGTATCTCGGCAGGCGAGCGTGTGGCCAGTTTCTTCTCCCACCCCACCAGTGGTGCTAGGGAAACTGAAGCAGCGAGGGGTCCACCATCCTACGCAGGCTCGAGCCCCCTGCCAGCACCGTTAATGTCCCGGCTTCGGCTTCGGCCCCGGCCCCAGTTCTCGCTAGGACTTTGCCCACCAAGAGCACGCACCTGCATTCCCACCTCCTCTGGGCCTCGGGTTTCCCCATCTATAATGGTTTGACAGACTTGGTCCTTGAACTTGGAATCAATCTCAAAGCGCTGTTTGGCCCTCGGATGCGCCTCCTGGTCCTCAGCTGCTACTCAAGGGATGGGGCGAGCCCTGGGGATCCCTTCCTGCAGCCACTTTGGAAGAGGCAGCGACGGGAGAAGAGAAGCCAGAGGCGGAGGGAACAGAGATCCTCCGGTGCAGCAATTAGTTGAGGAAGGGGCGGACCATGCCCCGGGTAGTGCGGATCCCGACAGTGCACACGGAAAGGATCTTTTTTAAGAACCCTGTCGAGATTCCAATCCTGGTCTAGTCTGACCACAGTATCTAGGTGTTTTAAGCAACACACCTGAGCAGGAATCCACAATCCCTCCTGGCACTCCCTTCCCCGAGCCTCTTCCCCAGTATAGTTTTCTTCTATATCCAGAGGGGAATTACAGCTGCCTGGCCTACTGGAGGCCAAGGAATGAAGACAGAGGGAGACATATCCAGGACCCTCCCCAAAGGCAAAGGTCTTGGAGACACCGGAGGTGGGCGAGTCTTCACCAGCACTGTTTCTCACCCCACCCCCACCCCAGTGCCAGGCTCACTCACCGTCGTCTTAGCGACCTTGCCATGTTGCTAGGAACTCCTTTCCACAGATGGAGAATAAAAGGCCCAAGGAAGGTGAAGGACTTGTCCCTGGTCACGAAGCATGGCATTGCCAAAAGGACCTCAGTGCAGGTCTCTGCTGCCAGTGCTCTCTCCTCTACTGCCCGTAGCCCAGTGAGAACAGTGACACATTGAGGCCATTTGGTCATGAGTCAAGTTAGCAACTGGGATCAAATTAAGATCAGGGCTCAGGGCTTGCCATGGGTGTGAGGCTCTTTCTCCTTGCACCTCACCATCTAAATGAACCTGTTTCCCAAGCCTCACCAATGGGTAGGCCTCTACCCCTTCCCTCTGTGGCCGTGGAAGGAGTCAGGAGGGAGAGTATGAGGTGTCTTTGGCAACCCAGCGCTCATGATCCTGTGCTTCTAGGAAGGAGAGAGGCATGGAGAACAGGAGTGGACGCCCTGGGGCAGAATTTGAGGGGTTCTTGGGCTGAGCCTGTTTCTCTTGCTTCCTTCCAGCACCGGGAAGGGATTGTGGGTCCAGCCTGGTTGACTAGAGGAAGATTGCCTGTTCCTCCAGATTCTGGGCTCCATTAGGTCCCAGAGACAAAGAGTGGCCATGTGCAGGAGGCACCCAGGGCAGCTTCTCCCTGCTGGGCCCCTGCCTAGATTTGGTCACCTGGCTGGGCTGGAAGGGCCTCTGGGCACGTTGGGCTGGGTGTCCCCTCCTTAATTCTGCCCTGAGCCACAGGAGAAGAGAGCGAAACCAGTCCAATAGGTACAGATGAAGACACTGAGGCCCAGAGAGGGGGCCTGCCTGGTTCAAGGTCACCCAGCAAAGTCCTGGGCAGAGCTGGGCCAAGACAGGCCTCAGGCCTAGAAGACCAGCAACCTTTTTATGCTCATGTAAAGGTGAATCTCCCTTTCCCCTCTATACTCCAGAAGAGCCTCTTGGAGGCCCAGCAGGCATCTCACACCTCAATTTCCTCTGAATGGTAAGGTTGAACAAGGGATGGGGCCAGCACTGTGACTGACCAGTCCCTCTGCAGACCCAGCCCCACCCCCCACAAACTCCCTTGCCAGGCCCTGACTGTGTGCCCTACCTGCTTCCTCACATTTAACCCCCACCAAAGACAGTCTCCTTTGAGGGTCTTGCAGAAGGATTGACCCACCCCAGCTCCAGGCTAGAGATGGGGGGGGGGGGGAGGCTCAAAGCTCCAGATGCTTGGGTGGCCCTTACATTCTCTCATCTCTTCTCAATGCCAGAATATACAAGGAGCTGCCATCAGTCTCCATGACAACCATTGCCCCTGGCTTCCAAAGGCCCAAAGCTCAACCTTCCTTGCAGACTTCCATCTCCCTGAGAAAGGCATCCTGGACTCTCAGAGGAGGAGACCTGAGGGTCTCAGGCTGGGGTGCTTTGCCACAGATTTTTGGGAGCTTAGGGGCCTCTTGGGCCCTCACTTTTTATAGCTGGATAGTGGGCTAAAAAAGATTCAGCCTTTTCCATGTCAGGGTGAGGCCCAGTGGGTTCTGTCCACTTTCAGCACAAACTTATTTTCTTAAAGGGATGAACAAATATTTAATAAAGTGGAAACAAACAAAAGCTCGGGGAGCAATATTTCTACCAGATAAAACAGACTTTAAAACAATAGCTATATTACAAGAGACAAAGAAAGACCCAGCAATTTCACTTCTGAGTATTTTATCTGAAGAAACAACAAACACCAAATGGAGAGGACATACACGTCCTTATGTTCATTGCAGCATTACGTACACTAGCCGAGATATGGAAGCAAGCTCTGAGTCCACCAACAAATGAAGGGATAAAGAAGAAGGGGTGCATATATGCCATGGGCGGTCCAGAAAGTATCCGCCCATCGGCACAAATTTACTGAGCACTTGGTTTGTGCCAGGCCCTGACTGGGTGCTGGGGACCCAGTCCCATGAGCAGTCACCTGCTGGGCAGGGAGACAGGTTACCAACAAATCAACAAGGTCGAATTGGAAGAGAGGAAGAAAACAAACCTAGGGATGTGGAAGGAGGTGCAGGCTTTGTGAGAATCTGGCAGAATCCAGGCAGAAGGAGCACCTAGGGCAAATCCTAGGCAGGAAACCCTTAGGGAGGAGTGGCAGGAAACTGCCCGCAGAGTAGAGCCTGGGGAAGAAGCCCCAGAGTGGACTAACAGGTCACTTCCACACCCCTGGTGGAGGGTAACGGCCTGTGTCACAGGACTGACGTGAGCGTTAACGGTGACGAGGTTTGTGCAGCCACGCAGCGCGGGGCCAGGCACTGAGCACACACACTCAGTCAACAGTGGCTGCCCTTCATGGTCCACAGCGCCCACCACCCCCGGCCCCCGCCCCCCGCCCCGGGTGGAGGTCAGGTGGTGCCTGCAGAGGTGTTCGGGACGGGGGAGCAGAGGAAGAGATCCAGGTCAGTGCCCCCACAATCTACACTGTCTTAGGCAAGGGTCGGGGATCCCAGGCCCTACGCAGGCAGCCCAGGTCACCCCCATCACTGAGGTCTCTCGCCAGTTCCTAAGCAACGGACAACCCTTACAAGGCCGTTTTGTCCCAGCCCCCCGCTGGGCCAGGTCGGACCACCAGGTCTGAGCAGGGGAGACGGGATGCAGAGTCAGGGGTGGAATGGATAGGAAAGCATGGAGGAAAGTAGGGCTCAGGTGCTCTCAGCCAGCCCCTCCCCCTGTCCCCAGAGCAGGTGTCCCCGCCTCCTGTCCCCAGAGCAGGTGTCCCTGACCTCCGGGGCTGGCATTCCAACTCCCTTACTTCGGCAGTCTCTTTCATCCAGGGCCCGGGGTCACAGGCCCTTCCCCAGAGGGAGGTTCAGAGGAGTTGGGGCCCCAGAGAATCTAGAGGGGGATGGGCTCAGAGCAGGTAGAGCGGACGAGGCCCTCCCCGTTGGCGGCCCCCGGCTTCCTCCATTAGTCCTGGGGCTTTCTTGGGTTTCTCCCCAGCTGGATGGGGAAGGTCGGATGCCCGAGCAGGGGCGGGGCCAGGGACCCTTTCCCTGGGGGTCTCCCCGCCCCTTCAGGTTCAGCCAAGCGGAGATGAAACCTGAACCCAGGTTGGGGGCGGGGCCGGCTCCTGCTCGGACGGGTCCGGCCTATGCCTCCACCCTTCTCCACCCCGCCCCGCTACCTCCTGCACCCTGGCTGGCTTCTGGGAGAGTAAGGTCGGAGTTCCCAAGCAGCTGGAGTAGGTAAGGTGGCGACTCAGCACGGGAGCGGACCGGGCGGGGGTCCGTCGGGCCCTGTCGCCCCAAGGCCAACCCTCCTCTCTCCCTCCCGGGTTCGTAGGGCCCGCGATGGAGTCCGCAGCCCCGGGTGGCACCCCGCCCTGAGAGCCCCCGCAGCCTGCCATGCTGCCCCGAGGGCGCCCCCGGGCACTGGGGGCCGCCGCGCTGCTGCTGTTGCTGCTTCTTTTTGGAGTCTTCCTGTTCCGCGAGGATCTGGAGTGTGAGCGCCGCGAGCGGGGAGGCTCCCGAGCCTTCCCCTGTGTGCTGACGCCACGTATTCCCCTAGACGGGAAGGCATGGGGGGCTGCTGCCCTCGACGGAGACCCGCAGGTGGACCACGGGGGCCACAACCGTTCGGACTGCGTCCCGCCACGGCCGCTGCCTTCCAAGTGCGAGGTAAGGGTGCGCGGCCTCTGGTGGCGGGAATCCCGGGGGCGCCGCGCAGCCCAGCCCGGCCACCTGGGCACGTATGGTAATCATAACACCTGGTGTTAGCTCTGGCAATGACCAGCCAGCTAGGGCCGCTTCGAGTTCGCACCTCCCCTTGGACCAGTCTCAGTTTCCCCACTGGTGAAATGACGGAGGTGGGCCATCGCACCCACCACTCTTCCCTAGCTCGGATGCCCGGTGGGGCGACACTGCCCTGGGCCAGGCCGGCCCACCCGCGGGTCCGCCCCATCGCGTGCAGAAGGGGGCTGCTGCCAACCTCAGCGTCTCTCCCCCAGCTCTTGCACGTGGCAATCGTGTGTGCAGGACATAAGAGCAGCCGAGATGTAATCACCCTGGTGAAGTCCATGCTCTTCTACAGGTACGGCCAGGTGCTGGGGGTGGGGGGCCGGAAGTGGGGAACAGAGCAAAGTCTTGAGCAGAATCACAAAGTTGGTGTTTCCACCTTGGAGCCTCTTGGGGTGGGGCTTGTCCTAGGTTGTTTTTCTGGGCCTTCCCAGCTTTCCTCCCCTGTCCCCCCAAAGGAAAAACCCACTGCACCTCCACCTGGTGACTGACGCCGTTGCCAGGAACATTCTGGAGACACTCTTCCACACATGGATGGTGCCCGCTGTCTGGGTCAGCTTCTATGACGCTGATGAGCTCAAGGCAGGAGCCCTGCCCCCAGCCCTCTCCTTCCTCCCAGGGCAAGGGGGCCAGGGGAGGAGAGGGTAGCGGTGCCTGGAACCCCCAGGTCCACCACACCTCTGAAGCTCAAATCCCTCACCCCTCCTGGGGCTCACCCCTTCTCCCCCCACCCCGAGTCCCCCCGAGTGTGGTCTGGTGCTCACAGGCCCTTCTCTGCCAGCTCAGACCCTGCCCTTCCGCCCACAGCCCCAGGTCTCCTGGATCCCCAACAAGCACTACTCTGGCCTCTACGGGCTAATGAAGCTGGTGCTGCCCAGCGCCCTGCCGCCTGGCCTGGCCCGGGTTGTTGTCCTAGACACCGATGTCACCTTCGCCTCCGACATTGCAGAGCTCTGGGCACTCTTTGCTCACTTTTCTGGTGAGAGGCCTGGGGCCTTGCCCCAGCCAACCCCCCTCCCAGGGTTGCCCAAGCCCCCCAGTGGCCTAGCCCTCAGCGGAGGCCCAGCGGCAGCCTCAGGCAGCTCCCTCGTGCCCTCCCCTCCCAGAGGAGCAGGCGATCGGTCTCGTGGAGAACCAGAGCGACTGGTACCTGGGCAACCTCTGGAGGAACCACAAGCCCTGGCCTGCCTTGGGCCGGGGGTTTAACACAGGTGGGGACAGTGGTGGGGTGGTGGGGGGTGGCTCCAGGGACTGGGCTGGGCACAGAATACTAGGAAGCCCTCCAGGAAGAATAGTGCTGTGGACAGAACACTGGGAGAAGAGCCAGAAAACAGTGTCAACCACGGCTGGTAACTTGGGCCAAGTCCCTTGGTCTCCCCGTGCCTCAGTTTTCTCATCCCTTAAGTGAGGATTTTACCAGCCCCGGGGTTCCCGAGTGTGAGGAGATGGCTGTGCTCTGTAAGCTGAGGTTTGAGTGTTGACAGGGATTGTCCATGCTCATGTCTGACAGAAAATGGCAGGAAGTCAAAAAAATAAAAAAAACATCCAAAAGTCACCTTCACGACCATTGGCCCCAAGAGCTGGGTTGTTCCAGGTGGGGATGATAACTTCTCCCCGTGGGCAGGTGTGATCCTCCTGCGGCTGGACCGGCTTCGGCAGGCTGGCTGGGAGCAGATGTGGAAGCTGACGGCTACACAGGAGCTCCTCACCCTGCCCGCCACCTCCCTGGCTGACCAGGTCTGGGGGAGCCTTGCCGGGGTGGGGGGGGCACAGGCTCAGGGCCAAGGTGAGACAGCTGTCTCTGCCCAGGACATCTTCAATGCTGTAATCAAGGGGCACCCAGGGCTGGTGCAGCCCCTGCCCTGCATCTGGAATGTGCAGCTGTCGGACCACACGCTGGCAGAGCGCTGTTACCTGGAGGCGGCTGACATCAAGGTGAGTGCGGGCGGGGAGCTGAGCAGTGGTTGTGGGCCAAGGACGGGGACTCCTGTGCCATCCCTCCACGGACACTGCCGGGTCCCAGGTGATCCACTGGAACTCACCAAAGAAGCTACGTGTGAAGAACAAGCACGTGGAATTCTTCCGCACCCTCCACCTGACCTTCCTGGAGTACGATGGGAACCTGCTGCGCAGAGAGCTCTTTGGGTGTCCCAGCCGGCTGCCACCGAGGGCTGAGGAGGTGAGAGGTTGACCTTCCCTTGCACTGGGGAGACTCTGCCCTTCTCTGCTCTGGTGCGACCCAGCCTGGGATGGGGCCTTGTCCTCCTGCCCTGGCCCTGGTCCTCCTGCCCGCGACCCCCTCAGGTGCAGCAGGCCCTGGCACAGCTCGGCGAGGAGGACGCCTGCTTTGAGTTCCAGCAGCAGCAGCTCACCGTGCACCGAGTGCACATCACTTTCCTGCCCCACGAGCCACCGCCCCCTCGGCCCCATGACGTCACCCTTGTGGCCCAGCTCTCCATGGACCGGTGAGGAGGCTGAAGGCAGCCCCAGAGAGCATGGCATGGGCTAAGACTGGGCATTTTGAGAGGCAGGTTACATTTGGTAGAAGGAAGGACTCTCAGTGCCTGATGCCTGGGGATTTCCAGAAGTTGGAGACCTGGGACATGGTGGAAAGGGCATGGGCTTTGGGAACCTATCAGACACCCGGAAATTCCCCTCTGTAGTTGTGGGCTTGTGGGCAAGTCTTCCTATATCTGGCCCTCAGTTTTCTCATCTATCAAATTAGAAAGTACCCACCTCGGTGGGTAGCTGTGAAGATTAAATAAGACCAGCTCAAAAAGTGCTTGAGGGGTGTCCGCAGCGGCTAAGCTGGGAGGCACTCCCACCCTCCCCAGGCTGACCACGCCCCTCACCCCAGGCTGCAGATGCTGGAAGCCCTGTGCAGACACTGGCCGGGCCCCATGAGCCTGGCCTTGTATCTGACAGACGCAGAGGCCCAGCAGTTCCTGCATTTCGTCGAGGCCTCGGCAGTGCTCTCTGCCCGGAAGGACGTGGCCTACCATGTGGTGTACCGTGAGGGGCCCCTCTACCCCATCAACCAGATTCGCAACGTGGCCTTGGCCCAGGCCCTCACACCTTATGTCTTCCTCAGCGACATTGACTTCCTGCCTGCCCACTCCCTCTACGACTACCTCAGGTGGGCAAGAGTCAGAGGAACTGTGTGTGGGTGGGTGTGCCCAGGGCTGGGGCCACCTGCCAGGCCCCAGGCAACTGTGTCCCCGGTCCTGTCTGAGCCTCAGGGTCCTCCGTGAAATGCCGCAGGGGGCCACACCCTTCCCCTGGGCTGCCAGAGACAGAGGGTGGGGGGGCACCGGGGCCTGCCTCCCACAGCAGACACTCACGTCTGTCTGCTACAGGGCGGGAGGGGGAGCTGGCCTGTGAAAGTCGGGTCCCGTGGCTCTGAAAGCTGGAGGATCACCGTGCTGGGGGGCAGACCTCCTGTTCACAGTGCTCTCCCCTCAGGGCCTCCATCGAGCAGCTGCAGCTGGGCAGCGGGCGGAAGGCAGCTCTGGTGGTACCTGCCTTTGAGACCCTGCACTACCATTTCAGCTTCCCCAGTTCCAAGGCTGAACTGCTGGCCTTGCTGGATGGTGGCTCTCTCTACACCTTCAGGTAGGAGAGGCCACTGCTCTATTCCTGTCCCCCACACCAGCCCCCCACCACCCATGAGCTCCTAGCCTCAGCCTGGCTCCCTGTGCTCAGGTACCACGAGTGGCCTCGGGGTCACGCACCCACAGACTATGCCCACTGGCGGGAGGCTCAAGCCCCGTACCGTGTGCAATGGGCAGCCGACTACGAGCCCTACGTGGTGGTGCCTCGTGACTGTCCCCACTACGACCCCCGCTTTGTGGGCTTTGGCTGGAACAAGGTGGCCCACATTGTGGAGCTGGATGCACAGGTGAGCAGGATCCTTGCTGCCTCCAGCTTTGATTTGAATACCTCCAGGCCCCTGGAGCTCACTGTGTCTCAGCGTGGCACACTGCACCATTAGGCAGCACTACTAGAAGTCCCACCTTCTGCAGAACTGAAAGCACCTGCCCTTTGGCCTGGCTTTGGCCCTGAGAGCCTATGAGATAAGCCCATTCCCCATCCTCCAGCCCAGGCCCTGACCATCAGTCTGTCCTGCCCCCCGCAGGAGTATGAGCTCCTGGTGCTGCCAGAGGCTTTTGCCATCCACCTGCCACACACCCCAAGCCTTGACACCTCCCGCTTCCGCTCCAGCACCACCTACCGGGACTGCCTGCAGGCCCTCAAGGAGGAGTTCCACCAGGACCTGTCCCGCCGCTACGGGGCTGCTGCCCTCAAATACCTCACTGCCCTGCGGCAGCTCAGGCCCTCCTGACCTCCCAGGGCTGGGCCTGTGTGGCCCGATCCTGATCTTGGCCTTGGCCTTGGCCCTGGCCCTCACACTCTCCGTTATTTAAATTATTTAAGGTCTCTGGGAAGGGCTGCAGTGGAGCATCTGGGGTGGGGCCTGGGAGCCTCCCTTTGCTGCTCCTGTAGACCTGGGCTCTGGTCTCCCTCTGCCCCAGCTGGTTTGGGGCCAGTTCCCCATCCTCAACTCTCCATCCTTTTTTCATAAATAATGTTAAAAGCTCTGTTTCATGTTTCTCTTCATTTGGGGCATGAGGGTATCTGTAAGCCCAGGGAGGTGCCTGGGGGTCCTGAGTCTTTCCTGAATCACAGGAGGACCCAGCCTCCCTACCCCACAACGCCGGGCTGGGACTGGTGTGTCTCACCCACCCTCCCCGCACCTCAAACCCAACACCATGAGGCCGAGAGACTTTATTTGGCTTTATTTAGTAAAATGTTAAAATAAATAAATACAAATTGATCAGCTGCTCTGTATCCCCCCCGCCCCCTCAAAACAAAAATCAAACAAACAAAAACAAAAACTTTGAAGCACAAAACTCCAAATACAAGTTCTACCAAGACCGAAATCACAAAGGGCGCAGACGAGAGACAGGTTGGGGGCTGGCCGGCTCCTTTCTGCTCAGAGCGTGCTGACCTCTGGCTGCCTGTCCTGTCCTGCCTGGCTGCAGCTAACTCGGGGCCGAGGACCCAATGACACTGGAAGGAGGGGCAGGGGCCGAAGGCTGCGGTTGGGGACAGTGGAGTCCTCAGGGTTCAAGAAGGGCCTTGTGGCAAGAGGGAGCCAGTGGGATTCTCGAGCTCTACTGGCTTTAAACGGGTGTTTCTAAGAGTTCCACGCTGGCACTCTGCAGGCGTGACTCCTAGCTTCCTCTCCTTCACATTTGTGAGAAGGCCCCAGCCATCTTGGGAGCCACCCTCTCCCTTCTTGGCAAGGTGCTGACACCAGTGATGGCTCTAAGTCAGGTGAGAATGGGCCTCCTGTGTCCTGCCAGGGGTGCCCAGCCCAGGGGTGGGGGCGAGGCCCACAGTAGCTCACACAGAGCAAGGCTGCTTCCACCCGACAGAAGCCTTGGAATCTGGAGAACCCAGAGCCTGGAAAACGTGCCTGGGCCACCGTCCATCCTACCATCCGAAGAGACTTTTGCCCCGGAGTAAAAGTCTCCTATGAAGCCCTTTGGATTAAGTAAGAAAGACCACACCCTAGAAGGGAGTGAGGGGAGGAAACCACTTGGCGTGCTGTGTCCACTGGGAGCGAAAGCCCAAGGAGGCTCTGCAGCCCCCAGGACAGGAAGTGTGGGAGAGGCAACTACACACAGAGACAGATGAGCGGGGAACAGCCACCCTCCTGGGAGCGGCGTGGGGCAGGCAGCGGTGCCCATTCCTGCCACCCACTGAGCTGGAGCCAAGCAGCAGCAGGGACAGAGTGGTCGTCCCTCTGGAGGGAAACTGGGCACTCAGATGGTGCCAGCTGGGGGCTGCCTTGGCCCCATACACTGCTCCCTGCCAGTAGCTTTGCCCCAAGGGCCTGATACAGGAGGAAGCAGAACTCCGGGGTGAGCTCGGCAGAGGTGAGACAAGACCCGGCAGGCTCCACGAGAGAAAAAGGACCTGCAGGCCACGTTGGCAAGAAAGTGAGCTCAGAATGGAGGAGATGAGAAGATGACAGCAGCATGACCTCACTGCCCACAGGGCATGGCGGTGCCTGAGCCACAGGACTGACAATGGCCTCCATGATGGGCCAGGCGGGCGGCTTCCTGGTCCCAGACCAGCAGAGCCCGGCCTCTGAAGTGACTGCAAAGCCAGGCGGTCTCAGATTTGTCTGCCGCTACACCCAGGTGTGGGGAGAGAAGGAGTGGGAGGGATGGGAGTCTGAGTGTGTCTCAGGTGAGCACAGGCACCACGGGTCTGGGGGACAGAGAGGGAGCTTCCCTTGGCAGGGCAGGGAGGAAAAGGGAGACGGTGACTGTGGGCTTTTCTTTGCGGTAAGGTGTTTTGAAATTTGAGTCCAGAATGTGGGTTTGGGGCAGGGATGCATTTTTGGACCCCATACTACCTGACTCCCCAAATGGCTCCTATCTGAACTTCGGGAAAAATCTACATCCCAGCCCTAGGCACAGTCAGAGGGGGCCTGCTCCCAGCAGCGGGCCACACACATGGGTCCATTCCCAACTTCGCCCCACCCAGAAATCCTCAGGTGGCTGGCTCCTTCCCGAGCGAAGGCCTCTGTGATCGTTGGCTTCCCAACTTCTCTTGAGAAGGAAGGTAGTGTTGGCAACCCCTGGCTGCCGGGCCCAGACAAGTTGAGTGGGAGAACCCTAAGACAGGCCCATGGCCTGCCGCCGGGCTCTGCGCCTCTGCCAGCTGTTCCCGACCAGACACAGCTCCCTGGCTAGACATAGCACCTTGGTTTCTGCGTGAAGAAAGGGAGCTCCTCTCTGTCCCCCGCAGGCAACCCCTCAGCCAGGGCCTGACTCTGAGGCCTGTGCAGCTACTCTCAATGCCCTCTAGTCACCTCCCTGGGGAGGTGAACGAAAACCGCTGGTAGAGGTGAGACTCCTTTCACCCAAGAGGTATCTCTCTGTCGCCCTTGCTTTCAGGATCCAGCTTTGTCTCTCTGGGTCTAACTGGGTGAGGGAGAAAACGACGGGACCTTCTCTGCCCCTCCTAGACTCTGGCTGTGAGGAGGCATAGGGTGGGCTAGGGACACACACGCTGGGAGGGCTTGGGGCGCACAGCCTCTGCCTCCCTCCCGCTGGCCAGGTGCACAATGGGCAGAGGACCCCAGCGGGAACACACACCTAACAAAAGCCATTTCCCACAAAGCAAGAAGATAGAAATGGTCCGAGCCTTTTGGAAGCCTGCTTTCTAAAAGAGAGAGACAGGCCAAGCCAAGGTAAGCACAGATTCCAGCCAAAAGTCACCCAGGAAGCTTGTGGGCGGGCAAAGTGGAGAAAACTCCAGCTCTGGGGCCTGGAGCCAGCAGGCCGAGCGAGGGGCTGGGAATTCAGACCTCTCCTCAAAGGCAAGACGGACACAAGGGCCGCCCTGGGGCTCTCCGTCTCAGAAACACCACGTAACCTTAAGAAACCTCATTCCTTTGTTCTTTCTAAGCACCAAGGGCCCGTGCAGCCAGTGTGCCCCCTGCGCCCCCCAGAAGGCAGGGTGCGTGGGTGCCCATGAGCCTCACTGCCCGTTTCCTTCCGAGTCCCCCAGGCACTCAAAACGCTGGTGGCTGAAAGACCAAGAGCAGCACCAAAGGAAGGGATCTTACGTAGGCACCAGCCTTTTGCTCTAGCAGAATCCGAGGGGACAGTGGGTAGGGCCCTGATACCATCCACACTCCACTTGGGCTTCAACAGCAGCAGCCCAGACCCCTGCACCAAGAAGAGAGGGCGGCCTTTCTGAGGAGGGAGCAGCAGGAGAGCCCCGCCCCTGCCTGGCAGGGCCGCAGCCGTCCGAGGTCAGAAATCATGGAGACTAGCCCAACAGTCTCGAGATACAAACACAGCAAAATGTCATCATGATCAGCAGGTTCTGTGCTAAAAAATTATAACTACACAGCATTTTCTCCAGTTCTGACACCTTTTTAATAGAAATCACTGTTTTTAGGAAACAAATAGCACTTTTGTAATTTTTTTTACAATGTTTCTTACCTTGATCTTAATTTAAGTAACACTAGGAAGACCTCAATATCTTTTATTTTTCTCTTTTAATTAAAAAAAAAGTTGTTGTTGTTTTTCCCCAGATACAAAGATTTTGCCCTTGCATAAAAAAAAACAGTGCCCCGAACGATGACACAAGGACTCACACGGACTCACTGGACCTCACTGACACTATGGCTCCTACTCTACCATGCAAGGTCTCGACTACCTTAATTGGACTGTCAGCCTGAAAAACAGCTTTGCTATTCCTTATTTTAGTTTTTGTTACCAAAAAAGTAAAGTAGACAACAAAATAAAACTTTTGTTTTAAAAGGAAAAAAGAACAAAAACAAAAATTGAAAGAAAAAAGAAAGAAACGTCTCCATTCAATTCACACACACCTGGGTCGCGCGCGGCTTCGCTCACGATCTTCTCTTCCTTCTTATAAATATAGAAAAGGGATGGAGCTTGTTTTCAAGTAAAATCACTGATCCACCTTTCTTCCTCCCTCGACACACCCTTCTTCCCCGCCCCGGGCAAGGGCCGCTGAGCCTGGCTCTGCTGGTTCTCGGAGAGGGAAGGGGCCCGTCATCCGCTGACGGGCGCCGATCTGCCGAGACAGGGAACCTGGGGGGTGGCGGGCGCTCGGTTCGGGAGAAGAACCCGGCGGTGGCGGCTCTCGTGCCCACCTCTCCGTGCACTGGGGCCCACCACAGACAATAAGAAATACTGCTTGTTTGATATGCTCTTCCCACCCTGGCTCCCTCCCATTCCCTCCCCATCCCTCCTCTGGGCACTGGGGTTGGTTAAATCTCGATTTTCTTTTTTTGGTTTTATAGTAGTGAAAGTTTAGAAACAGGAAAAGCCCACACACTCTTTGGACTTGTCTTCTCTACCTAAACGAACGGCTCGGCAAATAAGGATCTGAAACCTGCTCTCCTCCCTCCGCCCGTCCCTGCTCCCCACCCAACGAAACAAAAACAAACCCATGGTGGCTGTGGAGGCTGCTGCAGGCACACACTGGTGTATAATAGAGAGAGTAAATATATTATTTCACTTGGCATGGTGCTGGCAAAAAACCTCCAGCTGGCACTATTTCATGTAACATGGTCCAATCTTTGCATGTACACACAGAATAAGAAGGATCAATTGGCAAACTCTGGTGCCACCTGGCACAAGCATCTTCTCTCTCTCTGGAACCAAAGAACCAAAAGAATTCCGTACTTTCCAGAAGAAATCCGGCTTTGCTTTTCTAGAGTCTTCAGTGTTTTGCTCTCCTTGCCGCCGGGATCCCGTGGCTTCTCCTAGCAGGGCTCTGTTATTTAGTCTCTTCCCCCTGATTACAGTTCGCTGTGCAGCTCTGAGAGGAGGGGGAGGGGGCCGGCGTGGAGGTGGCGGCGCTGGCAGGGGGCGTGCAGTCCGGGCCGTTGGAGATGGCCCCCACAGTGGCCTCAGAGTCCACAGGTCTGGAGAGGTCGATGCCATGGATGAGGCGGATCAGCTGTTTTACCTTCTCCAGGGAGCTGTGCATCTCCTTCTGTCGGGCCAGGATGCTGTTCTTCATTTCCATGCATTTCTGCAGCAACGAGAAGGGCGGTGCACTGAGCCTGCGGTGTGCTGACTGGCCGCCAGCCTCTGCGGGGTGGAGGATCCTCGCTGGCTGGCGTGCAGCCCCTAGCCCTGTTCTCCACACTGGAGTGGGTGCTACTACCCAAGGAAGGGGGAGGCCCCAGAAGCAAAAGAGAGAGGGCAAATGAGTGGTTTAGAAGCCAACTGCACTTGACACCAGGACTTAAAACCAAAGGCGAATTCCCATTCTAATACTACAAAATAAAAGTAGTTTCAAAAACAAAGTCCCCACAGCTGTGCCGAAGCTGCTCTGGCAGTTGTTCCCACCATGCTGATGGGTGCCAACAGACTGCGGACCAGACTGTGCTTCCCAGAGCAAGAAAGCAGCCAGGGGCACCGAGGATCACTTGGGCAGCAAGGACCTAGAGGCAGAGCCTGGGGCAGGACAATGTTTAGAATCAACTTCAGCCAACAGAACCCCTTCTGCTCGGTCATTTGCACTCAGCCTCTCACATCTGTTGGCTTCTGATCTAGGCAGGGAAAGAGATGGGAAACCTACGTTCTGGGTAGGGAAAGCAGGTGAATGGGACAGCTCAACTGTCACCAAATCCAGGACACCGCCTAGTGTCTGTGAGGGCTGAGGCCACCTCGCTCCAACAAGGGGCACCTACTCGTTGGAAAAGAACTTGCTCCTGTTGGGAGGAGCCCCTGAGTCCCTGTTACAAATACAACCCTCTCTCCGACCTGGACGGGGAGGGCTGGGCAGTATTTACTTCCATACTTGTCTCTAGAAACCCCTCTTCCTCAGGCTGATCAGGAAGACCTGCAAATGCAAACAGCACGGTGTGGAAGAAAGGGTGGAGAGGAAGGGCCATGTGGATGGACCCACAAGCTCGGGCGACCAGGAAGGCACGTGTGCGGGGCCCTGGGCTGCCTCTGCCCAGTGTCAGGCGAGGCTCCACACTCCTCCCAGACACGCTCGGGAGCGCACCGGCGTGGTGGCTACACTGCTGCCGCTGCTCATCTACCTCTTCAGCCAGGAGATGAAAAATTCTCACTCTCAGACCAAAACCAGGAGGATGTTCTGGAGCTTGGCTGAGGCACTGTATTTACCCCTGGCCTCCTGCACCTGAGGGCCAACTCTAACTAGAGGCCAACTTCGTATCTGCCCAAGCTGATTGTGTTAACCAGCTAAAGAACCTGAACCGGCCTTGGGAGCCCCAGGAACCGTTCTTCACCTGGGAGGTTCTACTGTCTCCCGCATTCACCACTGGAGGCACGAGGTCTACTTACACTTATAGAACTACTGAGCTGCTTCACCTTCTGCTCTAGTTGTTCTCTTTCTTGTTTTAGATCTGAACTCCATTTAAGTAACTTCTGTTTCTCTTCTTCTTTTGCTGAAAAAAAAAAGGGGGGGAACTGTTTTTAACAATAAATCCCTCAGAAAGGCCACTGTGCTCAGGACGACTGGGCCCCTGTACACTGCAGGTGGAGGAAGCTGCCCGGGGCCGGGGCCTGGTTCCCACCGTTCCTTCCCAAGAAAGCACTACACAACTGTCCCCTTCATTCACTAAAAGCTTTTCATTTTTAACTTTAAATTTCCTTCTGAAAACAAAGCAATACTTCCTTTGAGTAATTTTTTTTTAAACAAGGGAAGATTACAGAAAAGGGGTTACGGGTAACTCTACCTGCTTTGTAGGCGATATAGGAATGAACAATTGCTAAAGTTCCGGGCCATGGAATTGCTTCTTCCTTCTTCAGCATCTGAAAAGATTTTTAGACTTTTACCTTCAGGAGGAGGCATAAATGCACATCCACTGTGTAATTACAAGCAACGGTGTCGGTAAGTTTTTGTAGCTACTGGCAGACAAAAATCCAGGAGCGATAAGGTGTCAGAACAATGGTCTATAGTTTCTGGACTACAAACTTCCAGATGTCAGCCTAGGAGAATGAGGTATGAAGCAGGAAGAACCGAGATACCTGAGTCCCAGCTTAGAGAGAGGCTGGGACTGGGATGGGCATTATCTTTTCACACGTGCCGCGTGGTGCCAATGACTCCCCGTGGCCTGAACCGCCAGGATGAGCTGCAAGTCTGCACGATGCCTGCAGCCATGGCAGTTTCATCCTTGACCTGGTACGTACGGGCTGCCTGCCTCCGTTTTAGCTTTACATGTCCCCCAAGACAGCCTGACCAACGACATAAAGCATCAGCTCTTTATACTGAAGTATAATCTCGACTCCCTGGGGAAAGTGACCAGAAGGTCACAAAGCAGCAACTGGGAGAGAACAGAGAGAACTGTCTCTGCTAACTACACCAGGGAGACAGAGGAAAGAGGACAAAGATTAAGAGGGGAAACCCGGCATTCTCTCCAATCAGAATTCCAAAACACCGAGCAGGACCCCAACATCTGCTGAGCTACTGCCTGCTTATTTATTATTTATAATTTGCCTAC
This sequence comes from Carollia perspicillata, assembly GCA_004027735.1. Lineage (NCBI taxonomy): Eukaryota > Metazoa > Chordata > Mammalia > Chiroptera > Phyllostomidae > Carollia > Carollia perspicillata. The sequence goes on from PVKM010001689.1 coordinate 18,882, forward strand.
TTCCAGAAAAGGCTTCAGACCACTTATAATGAAAACCTTAATACAGATGGATAGTTGAGAAAGAGAAATCAGACACTGAACAGAGAGGGGGAAAGAGGCTGGGATGTCCTGCTACTAACGCAGCCACGTGCAGCAATGCCCGGCCCACGGCAGACCACGTACTCCTCCGTGGTCCCATGAGGCTCTGGCGGGGCTGGCAAGTTCCTGTTGCCCAGTGACGTTGTAGCTGTGGTGACATCATGGAACACATATTCCTCACGTGTCTGTGGCGCTGCTGGTGTAACCAATCTACTGCGCTGCCGGCCGCACAAAAGTAAAGCCCATACACGTGCGTGCAGTACATGACACTTGATAACGGTAGCAGACAACTACGTTACTGTTTATGTGTTTGCTATACTGTTTATTGTTATTTTAGGGTGTGTGCTTCTATTTCTTAAAAACAAGAAGTTCGCTGTAGAGCAGTGTGCCGTGTTGCGCTGGCAGCAGCCTCGTTCGGCGGCTCGTGGCTACCGCGCCTCCCGACTGCACCATGTTCTCTTGTGCTCGGCTTGGCCTCCTGTTGTTCGGACGGCGACGCGCTGCAGCCTGTAGCCCGGGAGCGGCGGCTGCACCACACGGCCTGGGTATGCGGCACAGCCAGGTGCATGTAAGTGCACTCTGTGATGTTCTTGTGACAAAAGCCACCTAAAGACATTTCTCAGAATGTATCCCTTTCGCTAAGCAGCGCATGATCCTACGTTTGCCTTCTGAGTCCGTGACATGCTGAGACAGCACTTGCAGCCAGTTCTGTGATCCTGATGGCGACACAGGCTAGAAGTGGCACTTGCTACCTGAACGAAACAACTGATCGAGCGCTGTCATTGAAGAATTTTATTTTCAAAAGAGTTTTAAAACCACAGACTAAGTTTGGCCCATTCTTAAGAGAATGAAGCAGAAAGTCCGATGGACTTTTAAGGGCCAAGGTAATGGGAAGGCAAGTCATTTCAAATAGAAGGAAGCAGAGTGTCTCCGTCCTACGTGGAGGGCAGAAAACCGCAGTGGGCAGAGGCGCCATCCCCCAGCTCAGAGGGAAAGGGAATTCCTCAGCCCCACACCCTGCTGGCCCCCCAGTACCTGGTCCTGGCATCGGGGACAGATCCACATGCCCTTGGGGATCGTCTTCAGAGGCGGGTCTAAGCAGTCCAGGTGGTACACGCGGGAGCACGTGTCGCACATCAGCAGCTGGCCGCTTTTTCTGCAAACGCTGCAAAAATCCTCGTGGATATCACCCTACGAAATTGAGAAGAAAGGTAAGAGAAAGGACAAAAAGGTAAAGTGTGAATGCTAACATGGACATTCTGGTCACATACAACTGCTTCAGCACAGTTCGCTCTGCCCCCAACATGCTACACGAGTATTCAGGAAAAGCACAAACGGCACGAGCCCCCGCCTGCCCCACGTAGCCGGGGTTCCCTGGGCAGGGGCAGACTTCTCAGCTTTCAAGCAGACTTTATAGAAAAGCCCTGCAGTCACCAGGCCACGGTTAACTCTACAGGTGACGGCATTTATCACGCTTTGGTGGAGCCCGACCCAGTCAGAGAGTGTAAGACACGGAAACCCGTCCATTGAAGTGCTCTAAAAACAAGTATACACATGGTTCTCATTACCTATCATTTCTGGAGGAAATTTAGAAGAACTGGGAACAACAACAGATAAGAAATGGAATTTTACTAAACCTTTTGCTCAGGGAGAAAAAAATACAGTGAAATTTCAAGTGGGAAAATATTAAGTCAGGAGCCAATTAAACTTATGTAAGATTTCTAATATGAAGGATTTAAAAGCCAAGACAATAGTTGACAATGTTCTGTCTTAAAACCAGTATTTGGCCTTTGTTGTTCAACGGACGGGACCGTTCCATTCTGGGTGGCTGCAGCCTGCCGCACCAGGTGCACAGAGACGGGCGCCTTCGTGCATCCGCCTGCCCAACCGGCTCCATGAGCGCCAGTGCGCAGGTAAGTCTGCTGGAGCCGTCTGAACAGAAGGCACCATGAGAAGGAAAAAGCAGGTCTATTTAAAATGTGGAGAGGAGAACACTGAAGAAGAAAGAGAGGGATTACACCGGTACTTTTCAGCGAGTCAATCCCCGACCTATTCTCTGAACAGAATCAACGCTGCTGATGAACACAGGGGAAGGGAAGGCTGAAGGGCCGTGTCAGAGGTGAGCCACAAAGGCAGTGCCGCGGCGGGGACCACTCCTTTTCACCTCCAAGGTGCTGGTTTAGATTTCTAGGCTATTCTGCCAAAAGGCCTAAATCGGAAACTGTGCACAGGAAGCGACGGTGCAGACAGCAATGCTCGCTTCTTCCTTTCCATGCTTATAACCCTCACCCGTGGCCGCGGAGGGAGCGTACCTGCCCATACCTACAATTTCCCTCCAGGAAAGGCAACTTTGTCTATAATTCACTAGGGTATCCAGCAGCCCAGAAAACCAGCTGAGAAAGTTATAAGATAATCGGAGTGTGGTTGGATTTTAACCTTTCTTAGTAAGAAAATGTTACCTCTGGGCAGTGAAAAAGATCCTCAGTCCACGCGCAAAAGCGCTGCCCGAGAACGCAGCGTGGCAGCGCGCCTGCCAACACCGACAGAGGGGCGGGCTCATCCCGCCAGCAACCAGGACCTCCTTCTTCCTTCTTAAAACCAGGCTGGGGTGCTCTTCTCTAGAGAGCTGGTCTTTCTTGAGCCTCAGCCCCCTGTTGTAAGTCTGCATCTTTAGGAAGTCGGTAAAAATTCTAGGGTTTCAGAGTGTTTTACATGCACCACAGACGAAATCAGCAGTGATGAAGTAGATAAGACAAACTGGACATTTTATTCAGAGGGGCTAGTTGGGTAAGGAGTTCTGCTCACTCTCCTTTGCTCCTGAATCAGGAGAACATCAAAAAGTGGAGGGCGGAAAGTACATAAAATAAAAATCACAAAATTCCTTTCCAGTTGCCGAAGGAAGAGAACAGACTTCTGCCCTTTTCGCATGGCCCTCTTCACCTTGGCAGGTCTTAATCTTTTCGGTGTCAGGGTCCCCATTACGCTCTTAAATTTGCTAAGGACCTCAGGAGCTTTTGCTTACAGGGGTTATGCATATTGATATTTACTGTGTTAGAAGTTTTAGAACGTTCGGTTTTGAAATAATTACAGAACCACAGGAAGCTATAAGAATAGTGCCCTGGAAAAATCTGAAACCCCGGGACACATGGAGTGCTCGCCACTAGCCCTCACCCTGCCACGTAGTGTCTGGAAAACGCCCCCGTTCACGCCTGAGGATGCGAGTGGACCTGGAAAAGAACAGTGGGGCACCGACAGGAAAACGGGTTTGATTTTATGGACCCTCTGAAAGAGTCTCAGGGTCCTCCACCGGAGAACTACTGCCCACAGAAACGAATATAAAACGGTAAGATACGCATTTCATGCGCACAGAATTGGTTCTTTGCTTCAACAGAGCAGAGGAGGTCCCACAGAGGTGCTGCACCAAAACAGCCTGGGCTTTGGTGACTCACCAAATCACGACCATAAACTAAATGGTAAGTAGAAAGGCGGCTGACCCGTGATTCTTTGCTAGGAGCTGACAACATGTGCTTTTTAGAAACACCCTGGTTCTATCAACTGCAACCTCATCATTTGCTAAAAAAAACTGTGTAACTGCGTCGACATATCCTCCCTTCTCATAAAAATGATGACAGCGGCAACAAGGCACACCCTGAAGGTCAATGCCCGGCTGAGTCTTGCATCAGCGGCTCCTCCAGACGGTTACTGATCTCCAGGAAATGCCTGCCCCTCGGCTGCTGTTGTTTAACTGGTGCTGCCGGGGCGCATGCCGCCCCGCAGCGGAGCGCAGAGCCCCATGCGTCAGTTTTAATAGCGGCCACCGCTGGGACACCGTGAAAGCAGAAGTCGATTCCTGTTTTTGAAGAATCCATTCCACTAGGTTTAACCTAGGAAGTTGCCAACCTGTTTGGTGGTTTTAGAAAAGTTTCCTTTTACCTTTAAATTTCTAAAAAGAATGGTATTTGCATTTTAACACAAAACATGGCAGAAGCTTTTAGTCTGTGATTGGATCTGAATGGGTCCTTTCGAGAAAACCATTTTATAAAACCCCTCAACCAAAAACCACAAAACGTAAAAACGCTGTTTCAGAGAGAGACTCACAAGCAGAACCAAAGACTCGTCCGTGCCCCGCACAGCACTGCCACCACCCTGGGGGAGCGCCCCGCCCAGACGCTAGGAGCTGCGGGGCCCTGGGCAATGCAACCACTGAGAAAGAGCTGGGACAAGCCTTGATGCCACCAAACAGGTCACGGGGACTCCTGGTGCCGGTTAACAGGACAGGCAGAGAAAACCTGAGTCAGTTACTAATGCCAGAGGTCAGGAAGCTGGATGAAAATGCTGAAGCTTGAGAGCCAGGGCGGGTCTATGGCCACCAACTGTGTTAGAGGAAGGAAGCCTGTCGGAGAACAGACTCTTCATGACCCTGGTCCTCCAAAGAGGACACATTCTTCGTTGCTTCTGGAGTTTTAACTCAGGATGTGCCAATGGCATTCTTTTGCTCTTTGGAGAGGGGCAGACCTTTACTAACACTAAGAACCTGCAAACTGAAGGGATATTTTCCCCGAGGGTGGTCCTTAAGACAAGATCTGTGATTCACGAAAGAACCGGGACACGCCAGAGCTGCTCCTCTCATCGTCCCCAGCAAATGGCAGCTTCAGCCATCCCTGTTCGCCCCTGGCTGTTCTCTTCATCATACCCCATTATCCAGTCCTGCTGGCTTTTCAGAATAGACGCAGACTCCACCATCTTCCTCCATCTCTACTGCTGCCGCCTGTTAGGCCACGCTGCTAGCACGGGCTCTGCCCGGGCGACCCGACCGCAGAGCCTCCTCACTGGTCTCCCTGCTTCCACCCTCCCTCCCCACAGTCTCGTCTCCAGAGTCCGCACAGCGATCCTTTGAAAATCCAAACCAGTTCTGCAAACACCGTAAAATAACAAATGCAGGCAAGAACTATCGAAGGACACTAAACCACTGGGTAACGGTTCGCTGGGGAAGTGGGTAGGCACACAGACTCGAAGCTGCCTCCACCGGAGGGAACGGGTGCCCGCACAGGTGGAGAAGTCTGACGGAATCTATTTTGAGAGAGGAAACGTTAGCACCGCCGCCAACAACAGGGCGGACTGACGACACGTGCCTCCTGCTGCCACATGCCACCAGGAGTGTCCCTACAAAACCACACGCCTCAGATCTACTCTTAAGGGAACGTCCCTCCAGATGGGGGGCGGAGGGGGACACTCGACAGAGCAACTGGCCTATCTTTTAAAAAATATCAGTGTCACGAGAGACAAAAGAAAGGCTGAGAAACTGTTCCAGAGTAAGGAGACTACAGAGACAATACATGTCACGAGGGATCTTGGGTTGGATCCTGGAGCAGAAATAAGGAAGTGCCACTAAGGCAATAACTGAAATAACTGAGCCAAAAGGAGAAATCGCAGTGTGAACTACATTCCATGTAACGTTTGATCAATATTAAAGTTTCTCAATTTGCATTGTGGCTATCTATATCAGAGAATATCTTTATTCTTAGGAGATATAAAGTATTTCTGGGTGAAGATTCACGATGTCTGCAATATCTTTTTAATTCGTTCAAAAAAGAGTGTATGTGTGTTCATGTGTGTACATGAGTGTGCATATGCTTCTGTGTGTGTGTTAGTGTGTGTTGTGGGGGGGATGGGGAAGAAGTGTTTGTGACCGAACAGTAACAACCGGTCCATCTAAGTGAAGGGAACACACTGGCTCCTTGTGTTGTTACTGCAACTGTTTTGTAGACTTGAAAATTTTCAAAATAAAAAGTTAAAAAATTACATCACACTTTTACTCAAAACCCTCTAGGGACCTCCTATTTCAGGTACAGTAACAGCCACAGGGCCCCGAAGCACGGACCCTGCCGCCCTGGGGTCTCGTCTCCCACCACCCCAGCTGCCCTGGCCTCTTTTCTTCCACGCCATGTACATTTCTACCTCAGGGCTTCGGCACTGCTGTTCCCTGTGCATGTAATGCTCTTCCCCCCTGTACTCCCCTTCCTATTAGAGAGGATTTCTCAGCATTCTCCATACAAGAGCAACCTCTTGCCATAACTGCTTATGCCCCTTGTCTGCCCCATTTTTTCACAGCACTTATCACTGCCTGACATACACTTTCCTTTGCTTACCACCTGCTTCTGGCCATGCAATATGAGCTCCCTGGGGGCAGGGAGTTGGTTTTGTTCTCTCTTCTGTCCCCAGCCCCAAGAACAGTGCTGGCCCCACAGTAGCGCTCAGTGAGTGTTTGCTGACTGAATTCGCTGCTTTGTAAATGCTCATTTAAAAACTCAGGGCACTAGTTGACATTCCTGCAGGTCCTGGGTGAAGGCCCACTAAGTATTTGACACTTTCTCTGGAATCTGGTTCTAACCAACTCTGCTGAAGAGAGCTGCTTTAGAGAGTCTTCCATTTCTTGAATCCTACTTGAAGCAGGAAGCAACAACCGCTGGGGGGACATGTGGCTTGTTCACCTCCCCGCCCCGAACACGGATGACGGCAGCCTGCACATCTTTCGATGGTTTGAGCTGACTGCCCGCCCCATCCTCCTTCCTGAGAACTCATTCCAGCACATGAAACCCGGGCTCTGAACACTCCGACTGAGCCTCCTGATGTTGTGTTTCACATGATCTCAAGGACACAGCAGGACCCGGGGCCCCTGCAGTAGCGGCCTTACTGGCGCACAGTGTCCTGTGGGGGTTACTGCTGTTCCAGGGTTAGGCAAGGAGATGCCGCTGGTAAGGAGACAACACAGGATAACGGTTTCCCCAACTGGAGCTCTCAGAAAGACAGTGAGCTTTTCCCGAGTTACTTACGTCTGTGGAGGTGGGGCTGGGCAGGGACACAGGCTGGACAGGTGCAGGGAAAGTGAATGTGGTCTCTGTCTTTTCATTTTCAGGGGAGTCAGGATGACTGGATGGGGGGGATGTTGGGGTAAGGGCTCCAAACCCCAGCACTGCATTGTATTTTGGAGGACGACCTATATACCAAGAGAAGGGAACAAAAGGGAAAAAGGGGGAGGGAAAGAAAGGGGGAAACATGATCTTACATACCTTTGGCCAGTGTTCCTCATTGGCTAGCATGGAAAAGGAAGTGAGGTAGCAGACAGAGGTTAATACAACAGTCCCAAAGAGAGGAAGAGAAGCAAAGATTTAAATGTCATTAGAAACAACTGCATGAGTCTCAAAAGAAGGGAGGATAAGAGAGAACGTGGAGAATGAATGACAGGAGGTGCTGGATCATGTGGAAGGGCCTTGCCTTGGGCAGATAACAGTGACACTCCCGGACTGCTACAGTCTGAGATTTCTCCTGTGAGAACCAAAGCTCCCTGGGAGCCATGGCCAGGAGTAAGATTTCCCATGTCTTCTGCATGTTGTTCTCTCATGTTTCTCTGTGACTGTCATCCTCACAGTAATAATGATCCTCAGTTCTCTCAAACGAATTTATTTAGGATTTCTGCTTTTCCTTTTCTCTCCTGCCTATTTTTTTCGGTCATTTCACTGCTTATAGGGATGGAGAAAGGTGAAGCAAGGAGACAAACTTCAGGTTAACTATTCTTACCCCTTGCTGGTAGAGCTAGGGAGAGATCTGTTCTAAGAGTAGCTGGAACCGAAGAACTTAAAGATGTCCTGAGCCTAAACATGAACTGAAGCAGGACTGGACTCGGGGGTCCTCCCCCGCTGACCCAGAACCGTCTCCCCGAGTTCTACCTCGTTCTGGTGAATGACAGGGTGAACGACATGTCTAAGAACCGGGGCTGTTCCCCATCCGGGAAAGGCTGTCATCAGCAACGCTGCTGACTGAGAGACCTGATTCGAGCAAGAGTATTTTGAATCAAGCTTCATGGCTACAGTGTATTGATAAATGAATCCTAATGGGTATGGGAAGTCCGGGCCAACCACTCTTGCCTGGGAGGGTCCTGTCTTCTAAGGCCGGGGTCACAGCTTGTAAGCTGTGAGTGAACAAAAGTATATGCCCGGAACACAAAAGGGAAAAAAAAGAGCCAGAGAAGTACACAACTGCCTACGAGCACTGGTGGGCGGTACGCAGGGTTGTGACTTCACCAGCAGTTATGATTTATAGCAGAGCTCTGCACAGGAGCCCGGATTCTGTCGGACGTAAGGCACACACGACCTACGTGTGCGGAACGGGGAACATCTGCCGTGCAAAGGTGGACCGTGCTGCTTTGCCTTTTCTGGGGAATTTAGTGCTGCGAGAAGGAGAAGTGGAAGATGAATGCTCTTCGTTTACCCACTGAAGGCATGTCCTAGGCACTGGGGAATGCAGGCTTTCATCCTCTGACCTTGGCACGAGACACAAGGTCTTTCTGGCTCATTTAACCCCTGTCCTTGTAGCAGACACAACCCACCAGCAGGCCAATATACTGTGGCTTCTGGCTGAGGGTTCTAAAAATCACTCAGAACAAAACAAAACAACACAACACAAAATAACCTATGACACTGATTACTGTGGCCCAGGAACTGATACGAAGCAATGGCTTAGGGTTTCTCATCTAAATATTTCTGATCACTTGAAGGACGGGCCCGATGCAACATGAGAATGGGTCACCAAGGGCGGGTATGCTAGCTCTTTGGGGCGGAGGCGGCAGTGGTACAGCTGCGGCCCTCCCCAAGGCAGACAAGAGGTCGAGATGACCTCCTCAGCTTCCGGTAGCTCTGAGATTGTGTGTGCATATGCAAAAATTAGTATGCTACTCCACTCCCTCTGCAACCTTTCTGGCTTGAAACTATAATTCAGGGACACATTATCATGTGGAGAAAGGGACCTTGGGATGTATTACTGACATCAAAGAGCAATTTCAGAACCTTGTTTATGAGCTCAAACCCTGAGCCATTAAGACCTATTTAGACCTGCACAGTGAGAGCTTCTGCTGCTGTCATCTCTGCCCAAAGTGTGAGGTGGACCGCCTGCCCGGGGGAGGTCAAATGCGGGGATGGAGCTCTCTAGGTATTTCTGCTTTTGGAAGCCTGTTTGACAGTGACCTTTTCTTCTCATAGACGCTAGGTTTTCAGCGTGGCTCCCTCACCCCTTCCTGGAAAGTCTGCAGCTCCCGGAAATGTAAGAGTGATGATGCTCTGGTCTCTCTGGCGGCAGGATGACTTAGACGCCACTCAGAGCACCTTGGCAACAGCGGTGCTGTGCTCTGCTCAACGGTGCTAAAAAGCTTCCTTTCACACAGTGTTCTGTTCACTGCGCTGTATTCATGGATGGCCTGGTGGGCTTGGAGCAGAACTGCTGCATTAAGCCATTCCTCTGAGTCAGCTTTGCTACCAGGAAAGGCAGCATTTGATTCAGTATACAGAACTCTAATAAGAAATCTCACTCTCTTTTCCCCCCATTCTCAGAGAGTAACAACAATGAAACTATTTCCAAGGGGGGAGGGAAGAAACACAACACAGAAAGCAAAGGCAACAGCAAGGGCAAGACGTAAAAAGGTCCTCACCTCTCTTCCGGGTCCCAGGATGCATTGTACTATTCAGGTATGTGACTGCACTCTTCTTACGCTTTGAGGATTGAAGAAGGAAATGTGACTGCTTGAACAGCATGGTTACTACTAATACTGGCAAAGCTACGGACCAAGCACAGCATGCCTGTGAACATCCCGACCAGTTAGTGCCAGTCACCCCAGGGTCTCAGTGCCAACATATTTTATTATATATACTTGGTTCTCAGATAAAATTCCAGAGAGTTCTGCTTCTGCTTCAGATGATATCTGAGTTGAAGCCAGGATGAGTTAGATTTTTAAGGAAGGTTTGTATCTGTTCAAACTTAGGAAAAAACTAAGGGGAAAGCAGTGAATAATAAAAGTGAAATAATGGAATCAGCCAGAAAGAACCCCATCAGTTCAAAAAGCTGGCTGAGTACAACCAGGGTACTGCTTTAAGGAGGTTTTCGAATGGGAGGTGCTGAACAAGTCCTAACTGAACCGGAAAGGAGGGGAAGGGCCGAGCGCCGGCCGGAAGTACCTCTGGCTCAAAGACTGCTCCACTGTACACTGGATTGGCTGTTGTCCTTCTTTTTCGCTCTTGCCTCTTGCTTTGGATTTCTTGGGGAGGCAAAATGTTTGAATTAGAAGAGAGATATGGAGAACCTCAAAAACTTTTCATGGTTGTTTTTTTAAGATTTTATTTATTTATCTTTAGGGGGGAAGGGAAGGAGAGAGGGAGAGAAATATCAATGTATGGTTGCCTCTGGTGCGTCTCCGGCTGGGATGGGAACTGGCCTGCAACCCAGGCATGTGCCCTGACTGGGAATCAAACCACGATCCTTTGGTTCGCAGGCCCGCACTCAATCCACTGAGCTACACCAGCCAGGGCCTCATGGTTTTAACTATTGGTTTTCTCATGACAAATTAGAAACAGGGGACAACCTCTCTGTTTCGCGGCAGCCTCAGCAGAGGCGAGCACACTGCAAATACGCAGGATCGTCTACTGCCACCTCTCAGAAAGCAAGAGCACTCGGTCCCACAGTGAGGCTCTCTGTGACCGAGAATTAACGGCAGGCAACACTTGCAAACAAGCTGACCGGATTTATTTTTAGATCACTGTAATACAGGTGTGGATGAACTTTATCCATGGACCTAGACTGAATTAACCACAGTTCAACATTCTTCAGTTTGAAAACCAAGACAGGTACAGCTTTGTAACTGTTCTTAAGATTCTGATAACCAAGAGTGATCAAAAATACAAAGTCAGAGGGGCATTTGCTACTTCATGCTGTCAGGGGAAAACACTCCTAAGTGAATAGAAGTCACTTTAATCCAGGCAACTGGATGGTTTGCCCACAACAGCAGTGTGGATACACAATGATAGGAAGGCGAGGGGCTGAACAACAGCAATTTTTACTCTAAAGGAAATAAGTCCACAGTGATTGAATAATATTCTATTTGTGCTTCAGTTTCCTATTCCAGCAATACAATCAAACACCATTTTCAGGAACACAGCTCTGAGACAGAAGCGAGGCAATATCATGAGTATCTTCTCTTACCTTCTAGATGGTCGTGTGTTACCAACCCCAGAGACACCATGAAGGCAAGTTTCTGTGCCAGAGAAACAAAAGATGAATACAGTTCAGTCTGGGTTCTCACAAAGCCAACTGCATGCTCCCAGTTAGGGTCCTAGGGGAAGGCAGCCCAACAGGCTGGTGGCTAAAGGAAGCCAAGTTCAGGTGCATGAAGAGCAGGACAGGCTCCACTCTTAAATGCTACAGAGCCACCCTGTAGCTTTCCTGTCTTACAGAGACCAAAACCAGAACGACAAGGGCGTGCACCTACTTTCTCAATGCCAGAAATCAGCATCTTGAGTAATCAAAGATTTTCTCACCCCCCAAAAAATCTTCTTTGGAGAGGATTTCCTATTTGAAAAATATGCAGAGCCTCCCACACAACAAGCTCAAATTCTATGTAGTGTACTTGTCATGCTAAGTCCCAGTTTCTCACATTTCTGCTACCACTGACTGGACAATGTGAACTCAAAGCTAATGAGTTTCAGGAATGACGGCAGGTGGTTCTGCTTAATAATGTTGTGACTTTTCATTCAAATACAGGCCTGAAAATTGTGAGCACTATCTGACTACATTGATTAGGATACTGCACCCCGAAGCTGAAACATCAGATGCTTCAAGCTGGAGATAGCAGCAGACTGGTGCCTGCTTTGCTGCCTGGCTGCGTGTGGCCCGGAGCACAGGCTTTCCTTGCCCGCTGCGCCCCGCCTGTGGTTCCTAGGTACGCCAAATAATGCATCACCATTTCTTATGCCGCTGACTGGAGAATGTCATTAATTGCTGGGAGACAAACTCTTATAGAATTATTTTTACTACACTTTGGTCTTAAAAAATCCTGACATTTCATTCTTGACATTAAATATCATGATATTTTGGCCTAACATGAGAGGTTCAGGCTCCTCAAGATAGAGTTTTATGAGACACAGTCCCTGAGTAAGCCACTGGAGAACATAAAAATGCCCTTTACTGATATCCTCAGATTCCTGAAAAAATGTCCCCCCGCTTTTTCTTTTAAGATGTTAATTATTTATTTTTAGACCGAGGGGACAGGAAAGAGAAAGAGAGGGAGAGAAACATCAGTGTAGGGTTGTCTCTCACATGCCCCATACTGGCGATTTGGCCCACAACCCAGGCATGTGCCCTCACTGGGAATCGAACCAGTGACCCTTTGGTTCGCAAGTTGGCAATCTACTAAGCCTCAGCAGCCAGGGCTGAAGAAATGGTTTTATTTTATTTCTTAATCCAACCTTAGGTGGGCACCTCTCCCTCGATAGCCAGAGTGCTTTGCAAAAAAAAAAACAGTAGTGTTGAACGCTGCTCGTTTTCTGCTCTGCACATTGAAATGCCATACATTTTGTGGTTGCCAAATAACTACATTCCTAATTTCACTGTTCACTCAAAACTTAATCAAGATTAGAAGGTTGTCTACCAACTGTTCTCTGTTAATAAAGCAGTGTGAGGACTGACACTTAGATGCACTTTCTTTAATCGAGTGACAGCACCCTTCTTGGCCATTCACATCCAGCTCATCTTTGCCGGTCTGGATCAGGAGCTCACAGAGAATCACTGAACAGAAAAAAAAAGTCCTCTTTCATGGAGCAGATTTTCAGTGACAAACGAAACAAAACGCTGTCGGGAACTTCTGCCCCAGCTGTGCTATCACACGCAGGCCAAGGACTAGCTCGCTCTCATTAAGGCAGTGGTCCTGCCCCGCGAGGAGGTGAAATGCCTGCTGCTCCTGGCTGGCGGTGCCTGCTCGCCGCCGCGCCACTGACGTAAGACGGCCTCGGTTTCTCCTACGACGGGAATCTTGCTGACAGTTTGCTCTATTTTTTTCCTCCAAGTGTACTTATTATTAACTTTATGGATGATTTTACAAGCTTCTCAGCAATCTGCATGACTAGTCCTTCTTTTTGTTAAAGTTTTGGTCCCTCCTTTAAGATAAATTAAAAATTAATCCATTCCAATCATAAAGAATTGTAATTTGTACTTGTTTTAGAAAAACCTTCACTGGCTTAATAAATCACTGTTCTGTTTTGTTTTTAAAAAACGACACGCAGCTTCAATGGCTTCATGCCACTGTATGACGGGGCCTCCCCACAGAGAAAGCACTGAGGAGAGGGGGAAGTGGACTGCCGGTCTGATAGAATCCAGCCACCGGACACTCATCATCAGAGCACCTGTCCGATTTGTCTGTTATGCTTGTGCAAAATGATCCCACTTAAAAATTCTCCTGTCTAAGGATATTTAATTCACATTCTACATTTGTACCAGAGTCTCATCTGCTATTTTAGTTTATAATTCTATCCTAAATTGTAGTACAGACATTACTATTTTCATCCCTACTTTTGTGCGTCACTGAACTACCTTTCAGCGACTGGTTCATCTGGGACTGGGGAATCCAGTGCAATACAACAGCAATAGCAAACAGCACACGTAACAGCTGTAATTGATAATACAAACAGACCTTGGTTGAGTGAACTGAACACCTTATATATGTAGGCTGAGACAAATAAAACATAATCATCATGAGAAACGCAATGGGGTGTCTGGGAAAACAATCACTAATCTTACATTTCAAATTTGTAGCATGTGCATGAAAAGCCCATAGGCCAGTGCATTGACACTCAAGGCCATACTCTTAGTCTGCCCTAGGCCTGCCTGTCTGACTTGGCAGTGACATTACTGAATAGTGAGAAGGCAGAGGACAAGACAAATAAAGTGATTCAGGAGCAAGTGCCCCTCCTGGCGTGTGAGAGAAACCCACTTCTCCAGACTGAGCCCGCCTCTGGAGGGCTGGGCCTACCTGCGGGTTCTCCTCCCGCTTCGGCTTGGGCGCGGCAGGTGGAGTGATAGTGCGGCTCTCTGCTTGCTTCTCATCTGCTTCTGTGTGAGACTTAATTGTCTAGGAGAGGAAAATTAAATGAAAATTCAGAACTCACTTTTCATTAAAAGACTAAGAACAAACGGTATGACTGTAGTCAACAAGGAAGAAAAGAACACAAAGTGAAAACACAGTAAATAAAGCAGGTAAGGCCCTATAAAATGTAAGGCCCCAGTTGAAGTGGTTAAATTATATAACTAGAGTAAATGTGAATCTGTAAATTAACAAAAAGAAAAATCCATGGTTTAATTCCTATGTATCAAAGTAAAGTATAGGCAGCTCTGACTTGAACATATTTTAGAACATAGGGGCAGTTTTCCAAAAGCAGACCCACTCTTGTTACACAGGGGCCAAGCTCTAGTCCACGGCGTGCTTCAGATTTGACTAATTTTAAAAGATCTTACATTCACACTCTTCTATGTCAGTACTTTTCTAGTCATAATCGCCATCTAAAAGGGGCTACAGGACTGCCCTCACTTGGGATGTTTAAAACCTGCCTGCACCATCCCTTAGAGAGATGCAATAGCCAGGGAAGGTCATCTCGCCAGAGGCTGACATCGTGATTACCGCAACCTTGTCTTCCAGGCACCAAACAAAAGAAACACCAGCAGCATTATCACCTTCAAACACAATGACAGCCAGCAAATTGGTAGACTGGGCTTGCATCACTATTCTTATCATGACCTAGTGGATAATTCATTCTACGAAGCCCTCTGTAAATACTGAAATGATGCTAGAACAGTGGATATAAAACTAAACAGGAACCTAATTTACCTTTTCAAAATTAGGAAAGCAGATGCCAACAATCTCTTTGTAAGGCAACAAGTAATTAAATAAGTGAGAATGAAACTCATTATTGATGAGCAGGAGCCAAATACAAGACGCTGGTCCTACAGGCAAGACATCAGAAGTTCTCAAAATTCATTGTGTTGAGAAATATTTTACTAGATCTGAAAAACTAACTCAACCACAAAGATCTTTCGTGTTCTTTCCTGGCTTGTTTTCCTCGGTTCTCATGTTACTTTAGGAAAGTGTAAGTGGTAAAAATGCTGTTTTTTTAACCAGCATCTTGTCCTGTTTCCTCCTCTACACTGTAACCTGCATAACAGCAGCGACTGTTCTGAGCACTTCTGCTCCCCTCTGTGCCTGTGCAGCGCCTCAAGCACAGCGGGTACACGGCAAATGTACTGGAAAGAGATGCTGAACTTCTGAGCGGGGATGGCACCTACAAGGAGAATCACCTGTGTCTCCTGTCTCTCACACCACACACATTTTTGAGCCAAAAAGGACACATTTACTCCATAAACAAAGCACCAAACACACCTACAAGGGAACACATGGGAAAACAGTTTGTGACGACATTTTCAAGGTCTTGGGTGCCCAGAAAGCTGATTTCCACAGCTCTGTTAACGTGGAAGCACAGGAGTCTGAGGGAGGAGAGAGATGACAAGGTCAACTGCAAGGGCTTGCTGCTCTACTCCAGGCAGCCTGAAGTTCCCTGCAGTCGCTTCCATCTTTAAGGCTGAGCAAAGCACAGGGTGGCGACGCCTGCAGGCAAGGGCGAACCAACTCCTCTCCACTAAGGAATTATCCAGGGTTCAAACTCTCTCTTTCATACAGAAGAATACAATTGTGTCAGGGCTGGACAGAAAACATTAAAAAGAATCCCCAAACACAGGGGAGGTATCTTTCGCTCACGGACCTCTCATCTGGGGGAGGCCGGCTGCCATGCTGCGGCCTGCACTGTGGAGAGACCCCGTGGTGAGGAACTGAACCTCCGGCCAACAACCACGAGCCCGAGACTAGAAGTGGATTTTCCAGCTCCAGCTGAGCCTCTGAGAGGACAGCCCCGGCCAACTAGTTTGAACGCAAACTTCTGAGGGACCGTGAGCCAGAACCACCCAGCTAAGATGCAACCTGATTCCTGACCCTCAGAAACTGCGTGACATGATGACTGTCTGCTGTTTTAAGTGCTTTAAAACAAATAAAAGCCATTAGGGTCAGGGAGTGACATCCCAGAAATAGAAAAACAGGGGACTCCAAGGACCAATCCTTTACTGAAGCAACCATTAAGCTGGCAAAAACAGAATCGACTCCTGAGAACTCTGGAATCGAATAAAAAAATCACTGCAAGTAGAGGGGCACTTGCAAAAGGGCTGCTACATTTCATTAAGAAACTATTTTTCCTTACCTATCTACAAAACCCCGTTCCCCAGCTGGGCAGAGGCCGCGGGGATGGCAGCCTGTGTTCCTGGTATGACTTGATGGTGCCGGGGGAACAACATGGACCTCGTTCTCAAAAAACCTGTGGTTGCATGTTCTGACCTGTTTGGTGATTCCCTGAGGACCAGTATGGAGGCTGACCTTTGTTTTGTCCACCGCAGGCTGGAGTGACTTGACAGATGACATCAGGTGAAAGCATCTAAATGTGTCCAGTTAGGCCTCACTTACTGCTGTCAATAGGTTCTTGGAAACCACGACCTCCACCAATTTCACTACAGGCTAATTGATATAAACAAGCTCCTAATGTATATTCTATCAACTAGCCTATGGTAAAAATTGGTTTCGTTATATGTCATTTTGCTTAAAATTATTCACTTCCACATTATTAATTTTATGTGATGTGAATTCGCCTCAATTTAACAAATAAAGTTGGGAAACAAACAAAATGGATAAAGCTAAAGTTTGGTCTCTATCAGAGATTTATAAAGCCTTATCCAGAGGTGAAACTTCCCTGCAGATATTTTTTTGCCTGCATGGTGTTTAAGTATTTACTAGTATTTTAAAAACCAGGCAATTGCTCAAAATATCTGGATTTTGGCTTTTCTTGAAAAAGTTTCCATATGATAAAAATTGCCTGTGGTCAAGAAGTAGCTACTTCTGCCCTGGCTGGTGTAGCTCAGTGGATTGAGCGTGGGTCTGGGAATCAAAGGATTGCAGTTCAATTCCCAGTCAGGGCACGTTCCCAGCAGGGGACACATGAGAGGCAGCCATACATTGATATTTCTCTCCTTCTTTCCTTCCTTTCCCTTCTAAAAATAAATAAATAAAATCTTTAAAAAAAAAGAAGTAGCTACTTCTTGGAGATGGAGTATTACTTGGCAGTTTACCATTCTCTCCCACTTTCTACTGTCTTCTCAACAACAAGGCCACGTGGTCAACTGTATCGTGCTTGTCTTACTATTTCAAAGAGGAATTAAGAATACATGTGGAGTATGCCTTGTACTCATATTCCCATTAAAAGTGGAAAAACAGCAGACTGTCTCTGAGAGGCTTCCTGCCCGGAACAGCAGCTGTGGTTCCTCAGAGGCTGCCTGGGCTCTCCTGCCGGTCAGTCCGCGGTCCCAGCCCTCGTGAGGACGAACGCTGGTGTGCAGCCGTGACACTAACAAGGAACCTGCACAGAGGCTCTTTGTGGACAAGATCAGACACTGCAGAATTAAGTGACTGCCACCTGGACAATCTGTTGATACTAGCCCAAAGGGTTGGAGAGGGAGCCTTTTTCCTTAAATCTTTGTTGGGGACTGGCCTTTTAATTTTGGTTTTTAATCCTCACCCGAGGACATTTTTTTTTCTTTGCTTTTCAAAAAAGAGGAAGGGACAAACAGAAACATTGATGCAAGAGAGAAGCATCGACTGGTTGCCTCCCGAACGTGCCCAGACTGGAGATCAAACTCGAAACCTAGGTATGTGCCATGACCAGGAATCGAACCCACAACCTCTCAGAGACAGGATGACTCTCCAACCAACTGAGCCACACCAGCCAGGATGAGAGAGAGCCTTCTATGCTTAAACAAATGGTAAAGCAGCCATGAATGCATTCCCTGGCTTCAAATTTGAAGATTCCAAATTTGAAGTCATCACTAAATCTCAGTCCTGAAGAAATGTAAGATTTATCTGATAATATGCACTAAATAATTGTACAACAGAAGTATCAGAATAAATAAATATTTTAACAACAAAAAAGAAAAAACAAAAATTCCAGCCTGTTTTACTCATTTATATTTCTTGCTTCACACCCATGGCTATTTAAATTTGTAAATCCTGTTATTTCTGGTATTATGAAGATAGAAATAAAAAACTATGGATAAGACTAGAACTAAGTTAACCATTTTATACCCTTAATTCCAAATTTACCTTCTGAGACTTGGCTGTATGAATAATCAAGGTTAGGAACTAGCAAATAAATAAATGTCCAAATAGTTCCATCAATTAAGGTTAAATAAATTTGAATTGAAGGCAAAGCAAAATCCATTGTTCGGTCACTTGGACCTGTTTTCCCTACGATAGTGATACAATGGAAGGCAGGGTCACCAGCTCAAGTTTACTATGAGGGCAAGACTGGGATTTGAGGGTAACACATCAGATAATATTCTCATCTTGAAAGCATTCCTTTTTTTAGAGGATACTGTGTAGGTTCCTATGTAAGACATATGAGGTCTTTCCAGAAAAAGTCCAGCCATTGTTAATACAACAATAATGGTTTATACGACATCCACGTAAGGTGGCAGCCAAGGGGAGTGGACTGGAATGCGCATGTGTGAACAACGATGACTTCACTGTACTAGTCAGTGGGGCTGACAGACACCATCGAGCGAGCACGTGTACTGGGTGGCCATTGTATTAAAAAAATGACTGAGTGAGCAGAGCAACGAATCTGCATCACATTTTGCGGTAAGCCTAAACATTCCTCAGCAGAATCCATTCAGAGGATTCAGAAGGCCACAGCCAGGGGCAACTGGTGACTGACAGCTTCATCACAACAACGCACCCACTCATGACAATGCACCTGCTCATGCATCACCTCGTGAAGAATTTTTCTGGCACAACATCGAATCACCCAGGTGACTCAGTCCCCCTATAGCCCAGATTTGGTGCCCTGTGACTTCTGGCTTCTTCTAAAACTAAAGTCACTTTTGAAAGGGAAGAGATATTAGACTATAGATGACATTCAGAAAACTATGTTGGGGCAGCTGATGGCAACTGGGGGAACTCTGTGAGGTCCCCAGGTGCCTCCTTTGAAGGGGACTGAGGCATCGTTACTCTATGTGCAGTGTTTCTTCTGTCTTGCACCTTCTTCAATAAACAGCTCTATTTTTCACATTACATGGCTGGATTCCCTCTGGTCAGACCTTGTATATGGAGGTATGGGAATGATGGCAATCTGGCAGTTTTTGCCATAAAACCTGGGATTTTTTTCAGTAGCTGAGATTTTGGGCATACATAGAGGTCTTTGTAGCATAGAAATGAACATAATCCCTGCGAACTAACTGGGTCGGACACAGTCTAACGGACTTGAAACACTTTATCTCATTCCATCATCAACAGGGGTTTAGCCCCATTTCCTAGGTGCTAGACAGGATAAGGACATAAAGGTGGTACTGCAGGGCCTATGATGTACGTTTGGACTCATCTACTTTTCTCCCTAAGGTATATTTCTAGCCTCAAAGCTCGATTCTACCACTCATTTTTTCAGAGTCAGGATATAATGTGGTTTCTAATGAGGGCAAAGTCAAGGGTGGATAAGGAAGCCAATGATCTCTGGCAGAGGAATAAGTGAGACCACCACTGTTCTGATGAACACTCTCTCCTCCCTTTCCTACGCCAAGCTGGGGGGGAGGGCAGTCTGTGACTCTGCACAACTTGCCAGGCTTCCTCCCCCGGGAAGAGCCTCTCTATGCCAGCTCCAAACGCACTAGACATTAAGCTCTCTGAGGGCAAAGCCTTTGATTTATCTACATCTGTGCCGAGACACCATGTGCGGCACAGCAGCTGGCACATGAGCATATTTTTATGAAATAAATGTTTCACCCTAAAGGACCAGCAGAAGGTAGAAAGGATCCCCCTAGCTTGGTCACAGAGAGCGCTGGGAGCAGGTCTGGGCAGCTCTATGAGCAGGATCTAAGTGGTACTTCATGGATACGTTACATACAGGGTGAGGCAAAAGTAGGTCTATAGTTTTCCACATAGAAAATAATACAATAATAAATAAATAATGAAAGAATGAACGGTTTCACGTACTCACAACTGTAACCCACTTTTGACCCGGCCTGTATTTACACTGCTTCGCCCTGGCCCTTAAAGACTACACATGTGATACTGGACCCTTGCTGGTGACCCTGCTGATAGCCCTGCCCGAGCCTGCTCGGCCGAGCCGGACGGCTGCTCGGCAGGGAGACGGCGCAACCGAAAGAGCAACGACTGGGTTCCTCTACCGGGTCGACGAGCAGAGAGACCACGGAATTTATCGCTGGAAAATGTTACTTGGAAGAATTCACGGGGACCTTTCTATGATATTAACGTGAAAAGCTCTATCAATGTGTAAGGCCAGGACATAAAAGACATTCAGGCTCTCATAAGAAAAAGAGCAAGTTACAAAATAATATATATTGATTTTTTTTGCTTTAAAAATGATAGTATGTACACAGAAAATATGTGGAGGAACAGAACCTATACTGTTAAAAGCAACTTTTGGGTGGGTTAACTTTGTGGCAATTTTATTCTTTTTGTACTCACAGATTATGGGGGATGCGTTTTCTACAATGTATGTTTCTGTAACATTTGAATTTTTCTTTTACAGTGAATATGTATTATCTTTGTAATCAGAAAAAAACCAAGACATGTAAAAATAATATAAAACTGAAAAAACTCTTGTCTACCAAAAATATCAAAAAAGAGGTCAAAGAGAAATGCTAGCGATCTGAGACGGTGGTTTGAAGCCACGTTCTGTGTCATTCTGAAGGGCCTCGGCACAACTCCCACAGCCAGCCCAGAACACCAGGGCAGACGACCCTCAAACACGCCTCTCTCCACCCGAACTCCTGAGCTTGAGCATTCTACATTCAGTGTTTCAATACTGAAGTTCTGCTGATAGTAAGTTGAAAACTTCTGACCTAAAATGTGTGTAAGTAATTTATTTTTGAATGCTCCCCAAAGCATTTCCTGGGGTTTGAGCGGGCTCCCGGGGGAACGGAGACGTGCTCTCTCTTGTGTGGTCTGAGCACAAGATTTTGGTACCCAGCTTCTCAGGGAAAGGCCGGCTGCACTCACGAGCTGCCCGGGTAGAAAGCCAGGTGCTCCGTGCATAAGGTCCCTCTGTTCAAGGAGGCCAAGGCAGCAGAAAGCCTTCCCACTCCCCACCGTCTGGCCAGCCTCTCTGAATCACAGTCAGCCATCCAGCAGCAGGAGATTCAGGATCACCAGACTATTTTCAGATGAACGAGAACTCAAGCCTGAGCAATTAGAAGTAGGTCAATGACTTTTTAAAGCAACTCTCTGAAAGAGGATGCTTTTCTGTACAAAATTCTTCTTTTTCGTTGCTGTCTTCCTTTAAATAGAATATATGGTGACTACCTATAAATCCTTTTTTATGTTTTTAGAAGTCTTTCTGTCATAGGACCCTTAAGTATTTTGGGAGATTACTTGTATTTCTCTAGCCTCATGTTTTTAAAGAAACATCTGCTTTTAGGAATATAACTAAAGGCTTCAATATTTAAGCTAAAACATCAGTGTTCTCTAGAATTAAAAGAATGCTTTTTAGAAATTTATTTTTTATTTGGCTCTTCATTATTTGTTATAATGAATAACCAGGGAAAATCTGTAAGGTGAGATCCCTTTCCTTCTTTTGTTTATTCTCCCTGACTTTCGGAGTTCTATCCTCATCTGGATTCTTACTGGGCCGAAAAGAACACTGGTGTTTTCTGTTTACTATCTCCTCTGTGCTTGCTGACTCCGGGTGGCAGAACCCATCTGTGAATTCCTGCTTCGGAACCAGCAGGGGGAGCTCACCCACACAGGACTCTGAATCCATCTACGCATAAGGGGATAATGGAAAAAGCAACCCAACTTTCTTCAGTAAGAATGGCCCTTCTGCATTTTGAATCACTTATCACGCAATGAGCAACAGGTAATTAATAATGGTACTGAGATAGAGAGCCCCTGAGAAGATGTATTTAGAGACAGCCCAGCCGCAACAGCAAGGCTACTGCTCAAAGCAGGTGCATACTCTTGCCTGTACCTGTTTTTCAAGGCTTGGCTTGCTAAGCTGTACAGTTTGAGGTCCAGCGAGTCTGGTCCCTGGAGTAGCTATCACAATGCTGGTGAGCTGGGCCATGGGGAACGTTTTGGCTATGGTTGCAGTCTGCCCATTGACGACACGGACGGGGTGGATGGAATTCTGGGAGGTAGGGAGGGTCGTGGGGGTAAACTTGGTCAGCATAACAGGCCTCTGGATAAGTTGAGGAGCTGCAAGCATGGGAGGAGGTGCTGGGGCAATAGGAATGTTATTCTGGGCCACAGGCTTGGGTCGAACCTATGGGGAAAGAGAGAACAATTATCGTATTACTTAAAGAAACTTCCTGTAAGTCTAAGTTATTGTCAGATCTTCCACACTGCACATGTGAAATGTTATTTAGTACAAATATTAATATTCACTTTGGTTTTATTATTTCTGTAGATCTTAAGAGAGATAATTTTATGAAATACTCATCAGCTCTTAAGAGGGTCCAAACGCTACCCTAGAACGCAGTTCTTCTGATTCTGGACCTAGCTCCCTCTATCACATCAGGCCGCCTCTTCCAGGCTGAGGTCAAACACCCAATCCAGAGGCTGGTCCCACCCACAACTTGTGCCCAGAGTACAGTAACAGTGCTGCCAACGGCCTTAATTCACACTCTGAACTTCTTCCCATCCACAGCCTCGGTTCACCCGCATCTGCGCCCCTTAAACTCCTTGTCTTGGCCACTCCTTCCCTCAGTCTCCCTGGGGTTCCCTCTTCCTCTGTGCCACACTGAATGTAGGTACTGCTCAGGATTCTGTCCAGGGACCCCGTTTCTCCCCAGTCTCCTCACTCCTCCGGGGAGCCCTCACCCACCTCTGGCTTCAATTACCATCTGTGCACTGAAGACTTCCACACTCGTAGCTTAGGACTAGACATTCCCTAAATTTCAGAATCACATTCAACTGCCTGTTACACATCTCCACCTGGAAATCTCATAAGAAGCTAAAAATCAACATGTCTAAAACTCTGATTTCTTCTTCCAACCCTCTCCTCTTCCTATAATCATCACCTCAGTAAATGGCCTTTCCTTTCCTAAATATGACTCTTGATGCTTCCTACTCCACCTCTACTTCCTAAATCCTTCTCAAGTATGTCCTGCTTTCTGTCCACACTGCCACTACTTTATCCTAGGTTCGGCTTGCTGAAACAATGGCAGAAAACTGTGATTAAAAACATGGGGTCAGCCTCGCCTGAGTTCAAATCCTAATTCTACCACTTATTAGCTGTATAACCTAAGGCAACATACCTGATCTCTTTAAGCCAGTATTTCTCGAACTTTTTCAACTATGACCCCCTCCCCACTGGGCAAAATCCTTCCCCTTATACATCAGAGTTTGACCTTCAGTTAACTCTCTAGCTTTGTTCTCCTGGAAACCTGATAAAGGTAACGATGTCAACTATGTTACCAGGCAACATTGCTTATAGTAAAAACGACTCTTTATTGTGAATGGGGAGATTTATAAATACTTGATGGGACACCACATCTTGCGTTTTCCAAGGTGGGGGTGACCCATAACTGGGCATGTCCACTGGGGACCCTGAAAGCCATGCCTATGGATCTGTTATAGGATATGGCTTCTGTGAGGCAAAAGGCTTCTGCGCCAGAGCAGCTGTCCCACTGTCCTGGTCTCCCTGCACCTGAGCTATCCCTGGGCAGCTGTAGAGAAGCCCCCCTGTGGGCTCCTGCAGGGACTCGCTCCCATGCAAGAAAAACATCTGAGCTGAGCAAAAGCTGGCAAGTTCTGGTTTCTGCCCTGTATCATTCTAGGTAGCCTAGTGCCAAGTGTGAGTCTGACTGTTTGGCTAAACTTAAGGTGACCCTGTGGTGGGTGCTGCAGACACACAGTAGGAAATACATTTCACACTGTCACCAGCACACACACATAGACATGTATCTCCATCTCCATAAAATAGAAACTCCATGAAACAATACTTATGTGCTATGTGCTCTGGTAGTTCCTACTATGTTTTGTTCATTTTATTTAAGAACTCAGCTTATAATTCACTAAATTGATTTCACAGCTGACTAATGAGTCATGACCCACCACTTAAAAACGAGCAATACCTACTTTCTAGGATTGTTGAGAGAATTAAAATAGATAACCCATGTAAAGCTCCTACACAGCAAGTAGCATGTAGCAAGATTCTCTAAACTGTAGCTATTATTATTGTTGACAATATCTTAACTGTTCTTCCCCCCTACAGTCTTGACAACCTCTAATCTATTCTCCACACAGAGGAAAGAAGGAATTTTCTAAAGCGAAAATCTGATCATGCCAAGTACTTGTCTGTAAATGCTTTCATGGCTCCCCTCGTTCCTGGGATAAGGCCCGACTTCCTACGTAGCCCATGATGCCGCACCGGCTCTGGCCCCGGGGGCTTCTCCAGCCTCATCTGCTCCTCCAGCCTGAGTCAGCCACAGGGCCCACTGTGCTCGGCCACACCAAATCTTGTCTGGTTCCTCAAAGCTTACATACATTTCTCCATCCCTGACTCAAGTATATGTTTTGCCCTCTGCCTGAAGCATTTTTATTCTTCCCCCAAAACTTTATCAGGCTAACTTTACTAGGATTTTAGGTCTCAGATAGAATGTCGAGTCTTCAAGGAAATGTTCTGTAATACTCCAAAACGTAATACTTTAAAATGTGCCCAGACTGCCCTGTCCTCCCCAGAGTGGACAGTGCGATTGCCTGTCCACGTGTCCGAGGCTCTCTGAGGGCAGGGAATGGTCTGTCTTGCTGAGCACTAAGCATCCATAGGGCTTAGTGACGTTTTTGAAGCACAAAGTATTTATTAAGAATTTATCTGATAAATGATTAAAATCACATAGGCAGTTTAGAAATCACTTGTGGCCACTGACCACAAAATTCCTTTATCTTCTCTCTTTGCCTGAAACCTGAGGCCTCAGACAGGAATTACCAGCCTTTCTACCAAGCAAATCAACTCCCCTCAAGATCCAGACTGGGGCGGCGCTGACATTCTGCCAGGAGAAGGGGGAACTCAGCCCAACTGCTGGAAGAATACTCTCGGTGGAATGTGGGCAAGCCGCGTTGCTTGGGCCTACACAGAAGGGTCCCTGTGTGGACCCAAGTCGGAATCTTCATAAGCAAGGCTTCGTGTTTAGGTATGAGGCTCGATGCCATCGCTTCCCGGAGCAGAACTGACTGGTTTCTACTGGACAGTTTGGCTGTTGTTTCTTTCCCTGCTCTCTCTGGCATATAAGAAAAAATGAATAAAAAGTGGTATTTATATTCCTTTCCCACTGGCAGGCAGGTTTTGGCTAACTTCTTCCAGTAAGTTAACATTATAAGGTTTAAAATGGTGTTCTCTTAATTTTTTACATTTAGGAAATTGTCCTGTCCTTACATCCTCCTGCTACTGCCATCGGCCACTGCTAAGAAACCCTGATGATAAAGTAAGCTTCGTCACGGCACAGAAGCCAGCAGCTGGAGTCTTTAGCTAAGTGGGATCTGAATACAGCTCAGCTGACAAGAGCGTCACAGGCTGCATAGAAAGGGTCCATGAGGATTTCTGTCCCACCGAGCCCTCACTGGGCTTGTCGCTGGCGTACCCACCTGTGGAAGAAAGTTTGGACGCGGAGTAAGTCTAGGAGGAGGGATAAACTGTGGTACTTTGATGGGCTGAGGAGGTGTTGCCTGAACCTGCTAAAAAACAAGAAAGATAAATAAGCCAGAGACCACAATAAACATTTAACATCAAAGCTAGACATTCTTAAAGTACTTCCAGCATCATTGTTCTCTGGATCAGACAATATTTTCTACAAGCTTTCGCTACGGAATTAATCATCTGAATTAACGTGCCTTAAGGAGCTGCTTCCCTCTCCCACCTGCACTACTTCGTCCCACAGAGTGAGCCAGTCGCATGTGTTTCCTCACACACCTGCAGGCTCAGCAACTCAGACAGTCCCCTCTGACCCTCGAGAACTCCTGCACTCACGTGTTTTAAAAGTCAAGACTGGATCCAAAGTAAAATCAACTTGCTGCCGGGCCAAACGGGCCCTTTCCTACCATTAGAGCTTAATCTGACGGTGAACGGCTTTATTCCTGTAGAGGATTTTCTAACTCTCAGCATCTGGCTGAGTTCTCTGGTTGCTTCTGTAAAGATTCCTGGTTTTTCCTGTTTTGATTTCCTAAGTGGTGAAGCTTCACGTCATTTGTCTCTAGTTTTACTCATCACTGGTCATCATTCAAAACCCACCAAGAACTCTTAGCTGCCATTTTAGAAGCAAATTTTTAAACAAATATTTGGATACCCTTCCCCAAGACTCTGAGAATATGAGTTTCTAAACGGTTTATCCTAAAAATCTCACAAACGATTTTGTTCAAGTACTTCTTCCTTCAAGGGATCTTTTTTTCTGAAAGACGTTGGGCATGGATACTGTTAATTTGTGAGTTTCTGGAATATTTTTAAGTGCCCACTAACTCCAGTACTTCCTGGGTGCAGTCAATTTCAGGGGATAATGACCTACAGGTATTCAGCAGGGAGTTTCCCCAAATCAGTAACAGAACACCAGAGTCTAGACACTCACGCTTCACAGGAAGTGAAGCAGGGCCGTGGAGAGGAGGGAGAGATACATGAAACAGTGTGTATGCCTCTGTGAAGGGCATTTTCCCCCCTCAAGTCAGGTCAGACTTTGGCCTTAGATAACTGAATGGGCCTTGGTCCTTGGCATCAGGAACCCCGGACAGTTATTTGAGTAAAAGGTAGGAAAGCTATATTCCCCAGCCAGCCCCCAAGGGGAATCTGCTGTGGCAGAGTGACGGAGACTGGAAAATCCAGCAGGAGCATAAATGGATATACTCCACAAATGCATATCCTGAACCCTCTCATGTGAACACACATGAGTAGCAGCTGCTGGCTTACCAGAGTGACTGTGTTTTTTGCCACAATTTGGACAGCCTCTGCCCCAGGCCCAGTGACCTTACTAGACGTCTGCAGGTTGACTGGTGTGTTCTGCACATCAGTGCTGAGCACAGCCTTCTGACTGTTGATGGCGGTCACCATAGCAATGGTAGGTCTCTGGCCCACAACAGAGGCAGGCATGGTCGCAGTTGCTGCTTTCAAGACGAGAGGTAGTGTCTTTGTGGTAATCATAGAAGCTGTAGTTACAGTCTTCTAGGAGACATGGAGAACAGGTATTAGGACACTGAAGTGTGATCCCACTCAACAGTATGCTGCTAACCCCCAGCCGAAAACAAAGCACTTCATTCTCATCATCAATCCAGTTATCCGGTATGACGCCATTTCTTTTGTGTACACAGAGCTCATGTCTTACTGCAGAGAAGGACAGTTTCTAGTTTGCCAGAGTTCTTAGTTTCAAGCTCCCAGTAATAGCTGCGACTAGTATGGGTACAAGGTTTTCAACAAGAATGAGGCAGGTTTTTAAAAAAATTATCACTTTTTAGAAAAGATTTTATTTATTTATTTTTTCAGAGAGAGGGAGGGGGGAAGAAAGAGAGGAAGAGAAACAATCGGTTGCCTCCAAATGGGGACCTGGCCCCCAAATGGACCCCCAAATGGGGACCTGGCCTGCACCCCAGGCATGTGCTCTGACTGGGAATTGAACTCGCAATCTTTTAGTTTGCAGGCTGGTGCTCTGTCCACCAGCCAGAGCTGTGGTGGGTTTACAGATACAGAATATGAGTATACCTGTTTCTTCTGTTTTTTCTAATTCTTAACTTGCTTCCAATTAATTTAAACTTTGTACAAGTTGCAATACACACTATATCCTTAACTGCTACAACCTCGTCAATAGGAAGAAAGCCATCACATAATTCTGATTATCTGCCTTCTGTGACATGAAGGTGGGACTAAAAGGACAGTATCTTCTCATTCTTTTGAGTGTCACCCTGGAGAGGTAGAAGGGAACCTCAAATGAGGATTAGTGTAACTGCTGCCTTGGAGGCAGTAAATCCCAGACTAGATAATAAAACCAACTAGTACAGTAAATACCAAAAAATATATAGTGATACCAAAGGGATGTCAGTCACTACCTATAATCTTTACTCTGGAGAACTGCAGTAGTGATCAAAGATTCAGTGAAATGTGACAGGTGGAAACAAACACCTGAGTTTCAAAAGCCTTACAGATCAGAGGATGAACTGGGTGAGAGGACTTGACTGATGCTCCATAAGAGCCACTGCAGCTTTGAAGCTGTATTGTCCCTCTAGCTACTAAGTTACTAGTTACTAGTTACTTGGGGGCATAATAAAAGTTACTCTAACTTTTATTAGAGTAACTGAAGGAGCCGGTTACATGGTATACACAACTATCTAGTGCTACTAGTCAGTCATTCAAGACACAGCCATTTCCAGAACACGAACATTTATCTGGTCCAACTTGTTGGTTCTGATGTGGATACTAACCCACCTTTTTCTTCTTACTTTGCACTTGCACTATCTAATTTGGTAGCTACTAGCTACGTATAGCTGTTTAAATTAAGTTCATTAAAACAAAATAAAATGACAACATCAGCTCATCAGTTACCTAGCCACATTTCAAATGTTGAACAGCCACCTGTGGCTAGTGACGACTGAATTGGATGCTGCAGATTTCCAACAGCGCAGGAAGTTCCCGGGACAACAGTGCTCCAGACCAGTGAAAGGACCCCGCTCTCCCGGGCCCAGATCTGGGCAGATTCCCTTTGAATTTCTATTTCAGTGTCTACATTAGCACTTGTATATTAAGTTGTTTGGTTATAGACAAATCACCTAAATGTTTGTTTCTTCTGCTCTGAGTCAATAACGTAGGAGTGGCTTATTTTCCTTGCCATGGCCTCCTCAAATATGAAATGGGAGTGAAAGGGGAAAATTATATTTATTTCGGGGGTTAGCAGGTTATCTACTCTACATCAGTGATGAAAACCAAATAAAAAGCTAAATGCTATTTATCATTAGAAATGTTACCGTAATATAGCAGCAAGAACTGACTTTATACTACCAACTAGCTATTTGTAATAAGTGTTTTTAACCCAGGGTGATATCAGCTCTATCTTTAATTTAAAATATAGTCTAAACTTTGAAGTGGCAAGCACATCCCACCAGACGGTATTCAATCCAGGTACTTCCACAGGTTATTGAAGTAAACGCTCTAATCAGCAGCACTCAGCGATGTGGATTTTAAAACATTTGTGCATGTTGTTACTGCTTTAAAAAGAGGTTAATATAACTTTTGTTTGAAACCTCCTTGGTTCAAGTAAGGTTGTTTTAAATAACCCTAAAGGGATTAAGTAAGACCTCAAACTCACCTGAATTATATACTTACCATTAACTGCCAACACTTAAAAAAAACCCCACAAACCTAACAAGCTTGTTCATATCTTAGCATTTTTATTTTTCCTTTATAAACATTCAGTTGTGGCTAATTATACTCCACGTATTTTAGCATCTATGTAACTCTTTGTATACGCAGGCACAAGACATAGCATTATATGCATCAAGGAAAACTTTTTGGAGAATGTATTTACTGTTTATGACACCAGGTATCGACACAGGTATTCTCTGAATCTTTACTCCCAGTCTGGTGCTTATTGTATTCTAAATATTAGGAACATAAATCAATCTTGGAGTGCAGAGTTTAGATGACAAAGAGAACCTAGAATTTTGAGATTCAAACCTAATAAAAACCTCTGAACTGTTCTGGCAGGAGGGGAAAAAAAGAGGAAAGGTATCCAACAACAAAGAAAATTTTTTTATGGAAGCTGTTGTTGGCTGGCCCACGCTGTCTGTGTACGACTGCCTTCAAGAAAAGAGAGCAGTTTCCCCACAATTTCATGAAGGGGTTCTTTAATTCTGACAAAACCCAAGCTGTATGAACTAGAAGTTAATACAAAAATACATGGCAAGAACTGCAAAATCCTTTTCGTTATTTTTTATTTTTTGCTAAGTTATTATTGTTGTATACCTACAAAGCATGAGGTATTGATTGAAAACATACAGACTCCAATGTACAAATCAGAAAAATCAGAACTTAGAGGGATCATTACAGTGAGTTCTAATTAATGACCTCACCTGTTTTAGACTATTTCCTTTGTTTAATTTCAAATGGAAGGTCACTGCTGTACACTCAAACAACTACAAAGAGACCTCTTCCTTTTCTTGCAGGGGTTCATTTTCTGTTTGGTTGGGTGTTTTTTTTTTTTAAGATTTTACTTATTTATCTTTAGAGGGGAAGGGAAGGAGAGAGAGGGAGAGAAATATCGATGTATGGTTGCCTCTCGTGTGTCCCCTGCTGGGAACTGGCCTGCAACCCAGGCACGTGCCCTGACTGGGAATCGAACCACAGTTGTTTGGTTCGCAGGCCCATGCTCAATCCACTGAGCTACACCAGCCAGGGCTGTCTGGTTTTATTAACTGCATGCTTCTCTACATTTATATTACATTTGTGAATATAAGTTGAAGGGTATGCCTATATTCAACTATTCTATTTTTTTTTCATTTATTTCCTGTAGATTGAAAAAATTTCAAAATATACATACGAGCATGAGTTGATGTTAACTAAGGGACCTGGTCCCCCTGCTCCCCCTACCTTGGTGCCTGCTAGCCTGACTTGCAATAAAAAAAACTTTCTCCTCCCTGCCCATGCTGTGATTGCTACTTAACAGTCACTGCTTTCTGAACTTGATATTTAATATATGCCATATGCAATTTCTCATTTGGCCTTGACCTCATGAATCTTTAGTGACTCCCTATGACTGCCAAAATTCCCAAAAGTTTTGTCATGCACTGGGGGGCTTCCACAAGCTGGCCTCTCCCTAACTCTATGGTTTTGTCTCCCTCTCCATCATTTCCTGAAATCCATGCTTCAGCCACACCAGCCTCCTCTCTATTACCCGGGCACGTCCTTACTTTTTTGACTCCATTCTTTTGTTCACATTGTTCTCTGCACCTGCGACACTCTTCTTCCCTCTGCTCATCACTGAAATCTCACTTATCTGTCAAGGCGCTGCTCAAATGCCACCTCCTTTATGAAGTACTCTCTGATCCCTCCACTCAAAATGACTGTCCTCTGGTATTTTCACAGCTTTTTATTGGTACATGTTATTCTTCTTTGTTAGCTGTTTACATCTTCCTCTCCTTTTCTGAAGCTTTTAAATCCTTGAAGACAGAAATTCTGTCTCATTTGTGAATCTATCCTCTACACTGCCTAGCACAGTGCTTGCATATAATAAAAACTCAGTAACTACAGAATGAATGAAAGTAATGACAGTGTACCAGATTCCAGGCAGGGATCATTATTAGCTCTTTGTATACCAGCATCTAGCACATAGAGAGTACTCAATAAACAATGCTTGATTGTTTACTGTAAAAACAAAAACCTAGAGGATATTTTGGCTTTTAACATTAAGCATCTGTATTACATAAAACAAAATAATATAAAACAAGCTTAACCAGATCAATCAAATTTATCAGGTGGGCTCCAGGTGGAGAGATGTCACACAACACTGTTTCGGGGACAGGCCTAGGGCCCTCACTGTCACCACCTCAAAGCGGTACATAATTCTGATTACACCAGGAAGGGAATAGCTATTGTAAATGTTACTTAAGTATTTTCTCTGATTAGTATGACATGAAATGTTACTTGAACAGAAAGTTTCCAAGGGATAAGAGTGAAAAGTCCTATGTACCAGAAAAAAATAAGGCTTACCATACTCTTTCTATGTAAATACTTTCTGATCAAACTGTACTTTGGAAAGAGAACAGACAAATTCAACCCTGTTTAAAAGTCCAACAAAGGAATCTGGTAAACAGTCTTTTAGAAGAAGGACAAGTTTTGGTCAGGGGTTTCAAAAGTCAGCTTGAATACCTAATTTCCACATAACCTTGAGGTGACGATGAGGGTAAACACTGTGTAGGCTGCTCTAAATGTCTGAGTCACAAAAGGGATTCTTCATTTTTCCCTCTTTGGCATTTTACATAATGTTGGCATTTCTCTTTTTGGTATCACATGGCAATACAGAAGAGCAATGAATGAACAGATTTTTTAGCCAGAACATCTGGGTTCAAATCATGGAGGTCTACTACATATGACCTACATGATTTTAGTTAATTCCTTAATCTCTCTGTGCCTTAGTTTTCTTTTCTTAAAAGAAAGAGAAAATAATCATAATGATAACAACAAGGACAACAACATCTTCCTTATTAGAGGTGGCGTGAGGATTATGTACGTTATACACATAAAGCACTTAGGAGAGTCCCAGTCTACAGTAGCCTCTATGAGACGTTACCTATCTTCAGAATTTTTTTAAAAATTTTTTTATTTATTTTTAGACAGAGGGGAAGGGAAGGAGAAAGAGTGGGAGAGAAACATCAGTGTGTGGTTGCTTCTCATGTGTCCCCTAGTGGGCACCTGGCCTGCAACCCAGGCATGTGCCCTGACTGGGAATCGAACCGGCAACCCTTTGCTTCACAGGCCCATGCTCAATCCACTGAGCTACACCAGCCAGGGTTATCTTTAGTATTTTTATAAGGAATGCATTCTTCACTTGCAAAATGTTGTTTATGAACCAGCCCAAGGTCCACAAACAGTAAGGAACCAAGTAAACAATAACTTTCCCTTCACCGATAAAGATACAGTGAAGACTTGGTGTTGGTGGGTCAGAGATATCCACACTTAGGGTTCAAAAGATTTAAGAGCGTCAATCATGTGCAGTAATGAAGTGTTAAGTGTGAACGTGTAATTTTCTGGGGAGGGGATCCAGAGCTGTCAAGAGAGTCTTAAAGGGGTCTGTGACCTCCAAGGAGCAACAACCACTGCTCAACGGTCCCACTTTAAAAGCTGTGTCTACATCACATCTAAACTTGAGTAATTTTCTTAACTGAAGGTCATTCCCAAATATGTCCTTCCTGTGTGTCTGGCCTGCCTCACTAGCCTCACACTCTATGCAGTTAAAATGTCCTCTGCAGTGAAATCATTTGAGCAGCCACACCAAGTTAGAATGTTATTGAGCTCCTGCTCCTTAGTGCTAGTTTTGACCCGCAGCTTCTCTTCCAGATTTCCTTCAGTGTATTAGGACGGATTCATATTCTCATGAATATGGACTTAGAAATGAATATTTTGTTTCTATGAATAATGGAAATATATCACCCTTCTAACTGCCTCTTTTTACCTGGTCCCAAGGGCACTGATCCTGTAATATCTCCATGCTTAATTGCTAAGAATTCCAGAAAAACAATTTCAGAAGAGGTGAAGTTACACAGGCTTTTAGAACAAGCTCAAATAAATATTTCAAGAAATTCAAAATAAGACTTTACTTCTGTTCTCACACAGAGATGCAGTCTTCCTTTGTCACTGACTGCCTTTCCCTCCTTTTTGAACAGGTGGTAAATCATTTCATTTCTGCTCCTCAGTAATGTTATTTCCTTTCACAAATGAATTTCAAGTGATTCTTATCCTAGATATGGTATGATATGATGTGATATAATATAATATAATATAAAAAAGCAACCAAAATAACTTTTGCTTTGAGCTAGTTAAGCTTAACACAGTCTGAAACAAGACCCAGTTCACACGACCAGTAACACACTGATCTACAAGGCAGAGCTTGCGGGGCCCCACCCACACGTTACCTGGGACGCGGTCAGACTGGGAGAGGGTGCAGCTGACTGGGCGTGGTGGTGGTGGTACTGCTGTTGCTGCTGTAGCTGCTGTAGTGGTTGCTGCTGTGCTGTTTGTAGTTTGTTTTCAGATTGTGGCAATGGCTGTATTTGGAATTTGTCTGGTTGTTCTTGCTTTACCATCAGATTCTTCCGTAGCTGTTCAACTACTCGTTTCTATCAAATGAGAACAAAGAAATAAAACCTATCAGAATCCTGCCTTACCAGCTGTAGAGAAATATGCAGCAATTACATGCCTCTGACATTTTTAATCTAAAAGCTTGTTACAACTAAAATTAACAGATACGACAGATAAGGAGAAACCCATGGCATAAGAAACATTTTTTCTACATAAAGAGAAACTGAGGCACGCACATTAGAAAAGTTAATGGAGGCCACACGGCAGAGCTCAGATTTCTTGACTATGACTAGCTGGGCGTCCTGGGCTGGGAGGGCAGGACGGCAGAGCGCTGCAGTGAAGATGCAACTCTGGAAACGTAATGCCTCAATTCAAGTTTCGGTTGTGCTACTTACCAGTTATACGGCGCTGGTCAAGTTAGTTAACCTATCTATGGCTGTATTTCCTGTCCTGTAAAATGAGGCAACCAACAATATCCTTAGGGCTCTTACAAGTACCAAACCAGCTGCTAAATGTAAAGTACTCAGAACTGTTATTGACACTTTGTTGGTCATTTTTCTTCTTGCATCTGACAGCATGGATACCAGCCATACTAACTTTTGTTAATCAAAAAGTATCTTTTGGTTGTCCCAGATTCAAACATTTAACAGACTTTTAAACAAAGAACACTTGATCTCATAAATATGCAATATAAACAATACACATTCTATTTATTGATTTTTTTCGGGGGGGAGACAGACAGACAGACAGACATTGATTTGTTGTACCCATGTATGCATTCACTGGTTGATTCTTGTACATGCCCTGACCGGGAACAGAACTCACAACCTTGGAGTATCAGGACAATGCTCTAACCAACTAAGCTGCTGGCCAGGGCCTAGACATTCTAAATCACTGAAATGTATAACTCATGAACTGGGCTTCTTTGCTGGGCTGGGATCTGTAGAAATGCACACATTTGTTTAGGCCGAGTAGGGATTTAGTTACATGGGATGAAAATTTTAAGGTTTGCTGAATTTTCTTGACCTTGTTCAAATCCAAGAAAATGTGCGCCTGAACACCTTCATTACTATATATTACTATGTATAATATAATTACATTATAACATATACTATAGTAATTATAATATAATTACTAAGTATTATATCTATAGTAATGTATTGTATTACTACACATAATATACTTCAACCGAACGTAGGTTCCACGAGGGAAAGGACTTTTCCTCACGACCGTATTTGTGGCTAAGTCAATGTCCTCATCCTCTGCACATGATATATAAAGTGACGGAACCAGAGACCAGCAAAAGGCTCAGACGATAGACAGTAACCATTTGGGGCCGGACTTGCGCGCCGACTCTCCTGCTCGCTCTCACGGCTGAAAGAAAGTATAAGCAGCACCCGTCTCATACGCTTTCAAGCATTTGTTATTTCTGATAAAAACAGACTGCCATTTTCTAATACAGATTATGAATAGAGAAAAGCGAGTGAGTAGAGATCTTTAAATGAAGAGTTAAGTGAAATCAGAGAGCCAGGTTGCTTCTCAAATTCCTGCTTATGATTCTAACCAACTTCATAGCACGCATTCTCTAAAGAATCCAAACCTGCAGGCTGCTTGCTTAGCATATTGGAATATTAAAATACTTACAAAATGGATTTTTAAAAAGTTAAGTCAATGTAAAATACATCCTTGAAAGAATTTTTATTAGTTTTATTATTGACTTTTTTTAGTAATGAAAATATCATGGAAAGGCCAATTTTGGGGGGAAAAGTCTGCTATACTTTATACTTTGCTAGCACTTCTTCTTTCAGTCATTAAACATTAAGAAGAAAAAAAAGGATGCAGAGTCCAATGTCTCTACAGAAACCATCTGCAGAATAATAAAAATGCAAATTAATAAAAATATCAAATGCTCATAAAAATTAACTTTCACATCTTCAAAATCCTATTTCTCAAGTATAAATGGCAGAGAAATTGAACTGATATAGTTTAGGAGAAGGAAAAGTAATAGTAGGGGTGCTACGGATTAATTCTGAGTGTCACAAGTAGATTTTATTGCTTGGTGACTGCCAGACATTTAACAATTAAATAATTATTTAGAGGTGCTTTCAGTCCCCCTCCAAAACATATTAATCAGCATTAATCAAACATAACAACAAACAAACAAAAGTGTAACACAACAGTGAGGGAAAGGGACTCCAAGACCTTTATTAAAAAAAAAAAAAACAGCTCAAATCAGAGGAGAGAAACCAGGAGAAAAACACACAACACAAATGTAACACCTGCCAAAAAATAAACTTTGAACAAAAAAAGCACAGGAAATTAAATAATTACTATACCAGGCACAAAAGGAAAGGGTGTTTTTCTCCTCTACAGCCATCCTTAGGAGATACAGTGTTCTCTACGGGCTGCCTAAGGGGGGTGGAACTACAAGCGAGAGACAAAGCCCGGAACCCACTCCCAGTGTTGTGTACAACAGAAGGGAACAGTAGGGGAAAGAACGAGAAAGGGATGGAGGCTAGAGTACTCTGCAGCCATATGGCTAGAGCAAGGTGACGACCAATCAGAACCAGAACCAGGAAAGTGGGAGCAGTGAGTCACAATGCACTCACCACTGCTCCTCCCCCAGGGCCTGAAACAAAGCCTGTGCAACTTGTGGGGGGTGGGGGTGGGGGCAGAAGGGTTCAAAATGCTTGTACATGTAAATCAATCTTTGAGAAGAAGGGGAAAAAAAGAGGAAAAAAAAGAAAGAAGAAAAAGAAAGTGCTGCGTAGATTGGACATGGGTCGGATCATATGAGCTGGGGAAAGTCTTCTTTGAAAGGGTCTGGTGTATTTCAGAGTGCTGCTCAGAAACGCGTGGCCCCTGCAGCCTTGCTGTATTTACTGGATGATTAAAAGACTATCAAGCATGTAGCTGTGCATGTCTGTGATTTGTTTTTTAATCAAGATTTGGGGGAAGTACTGATACCTTCTGTAACTTAAATATCACTGCATTTCGAAAACCAACCAACTAAAGTCAGGGGAGCCCTGGCTGGTGTTGCTCAGTGGCTTGAGCACCGGCCTGTGAACGGAAACCTCGCCAGTTCGACTGCCAGTCAGGGCACACGCCTGGGTTGCGGGCCAGGTCCCTGGTTGGGGGCGTGTGAGAGGCAACCAACTGATGTTTCTCTTTCACATCGATGTTTCTCTCCCTCTCTCTCCCTCCCTTACTCTCTCTCTGAAAATAAGTAAATAAAACCGTTAAAGAAATAAGTGGATGGGAGTAAAAGACAGAAAACTGTACTGAAAAACAATTAAAATAAAAATATTAAAAAAACAAACAAACAAATGAAAAAAAAAAAAAGAAATAAGTGGAGTCAGGGGAGCTCTGCAGTGGAGGCGCTCCTTAGGTGTCCAGAGGCTCTGCACACGCTTCAGGACTGGCTAATAAGGAGCGCTGCCGAGTGAATTGCTGGCCTTTCTGAGTCCCGCAGTCCAGTCTTGTTCTAGTTCATTCTTGCAGACACGGAAGTCGCACTAACTCCAGGAGGACCCCGATCTGGGTCAGTAGCAGTTGTGGGTGGCAGCACAAGGCTAAAGCTATAATTTCTCATAAACCTTAGCTGTGTGATATCAAAGCAAAGTTCCTAAGCATCCTCTCATCTCCACAGAAAGTGAGCCTATACTTTTATTATTATGTGTGTCAAACAAAGAAATCAACTTCTGTTGGTCATTAATGAAGGTTATGCTGTCATAAACAATTTGGTATTTTCAATGTTATTCATATATAAAGGAGAACTTTAAACTGAAGCTTTGTCATTCATCATTCATAGTAAGTTAATGAAAGTTAAAGGGGGGAAACGAAAGAGGAAAAGCTGGAAAGAATGAAGGCAGAAGGGAGAGAGAAAAGTTACAACTTATCATCTTCTCTCCTTAATACATTTCATATAAACAATGGCCAATGTCCCAGGCATCCGGAATGGCTACTGCCACCCCCTTCAACCCATCTGTCAAGAATGGCTCCGTAAACCCAGATGTAATTCCCAGCCTCAGATTCCCTTGACATTGGCATCACTAGGTTTCATCAGGGCTTGTTCAGGCAGAAGAGTTCACGGAGCCTCTGACACTTCAAGTCACAGTTTCTGAGACAGGTAGTCACAGGGATCAATATTGTGACATTCGGTGATGCTATCGACGTGTTCACATGACAGCAAGACAGATTCCAAGAAAAATACACAAGTTTATGGGTCCAATTCCAGAGAAAATCAGGGTCTTTTTCTCTTAAGTCAGCCACACCAAGTTCCACGGCCTCGGCTAGCGCAGAAGAAAGATGGAGAGATGGAAGGACAACCCCTACCCCTCCGGTCAAGCCACCAGCTTCTTCTTGTCAAACTCTCACACAAATTTTAGAAAGTTTCTCTCGAAAGAACTCCAGGCACAAGGCCCTGTCCTCCTGGATGCTGGTGCTTTAAGTCTCTGCTCTTCCACACAGTCAGTCACTAGTCAGTCCACTTCTCTGTGATCTAGTTGACATTACTGGTTTTACGCTAATTACGAGAGGGACACACCCACTCACACGTCTTACATAGTACTGCCTTAAAAATTCATCTTTTCCCCTTCCATGAATCAATCATACGATCTAAAAATACAACCTTCACCCTTCATACCAGAGGCTCGCAGAGACTTACACAAGCAATCCAGAAAGCCAAGGACAAATCCTACCTATCTTCATACCTACAATACAATGAAACACTTTGCCACTTCTTCCGACTCACCAATTGCTCAAAGGTAAGTAGGGAAACTAACATTTTTGTATGCAGAAAAACTAACATGAAGAAATTCACATTTGTTGACCAAGTCTGAATTTATTCAAAGCAACAAAAAGTTTCTATTGCCCGACTGAAATTCAATCACTGCATTTGTAGGCAGCACCAACATTCGTCCACGCCGAGCACGCAGCAAGGAGACTTGATGAGTTGTCAGGACGCCACAGGTACTCGTCATCCTCCGAAGGACAGGTGTTTCTGGCACTGCAGTGACAAAACTGCCACCCAAAGTGGAAGGTATGTGCTAGTAATTAAGTGAAGGTTCCACCATTTCATGAAGTAAAACACAGGGAAGAGCAATAAACTCAAAATAAGCTTCTTCTTAATGCAATTAAGTGAAATTCAATGAGAGAATAGGCACTGAAGTCGCTAAAAAAATGTTCCAATGGGGACACACAGGCTGGGGTTCTGACAGAAGGGGAGGAGGGGGATTGATGGCAGCATCTATAAAAATATCCTTAACTAAAAATAACTGTGCTTTATTCATCTTGTAAGGCACTAGGAGGTTTTCTCCAAACTCTCTAATATCCCATTTCGGGGTGAGTATTAACATATGGCTTTTAACCTTTTAAAACCTTTTTAAAGGAGATATGCCCTTTAAAAATGCCACCTGTATGAAAGAAGTGGTATCTACAATCTCATCTCATACAGCGAACTGCGTGTGTTGTCTACTGAAGAGGATTTGTTTAGTCTTGGTGAGTTGGGAACATAATTATTTTATAGCTCTGCAAGGTGTCATAGAATCTGTACAGTACAGTATAAATGAATTAAGGAACAGCAGCAGTTGGAATTATCAGAGTTTATTTTCGATAAAGTTCAAAATTCTCTACATAGATGCTTAACAGATGGTGGAGAATGCATATGTCACGGTACTGATCAGACTTTGGCTTACTTTTTTAATTAAAAAATACTCTTTAGGGTTTACTCCTCAACACTCACACACATACACCCACGGATATTTATATCAATAGGTTTTACATCCCATCTCCACAACAAAATAGACCTTTTCTTTACATGAATGGGATTTCTACTCCATCTCCATAGGGGATTAGCCCCTCTGTTTGATGCCCTGATTGAAATGCAGTTTACATTCTTCTTGTTTGGTTCATTCACGCTCTAATAGGTAAACTCAACCCCGCCGTCCCCTACTCCGAATGCAGGACCATGGACTGCCAGGACTGCTGTGGGCAAACTCCCGCCTAAACGTAGAGACCCTTCTGAGAAACTGGGGATTGCCTCTAGCTGGCACCAAACAAGAAAGGGCACAGCTGTTGTCCACCGGAGAGACGTGTAACAGCCGAGAGGAAACATACTCAGATGCTAGAGCACAGCAGTGAAAACGCACGGACTGAGAAAGAGCGCTGCACGCTGGACGGTGGTTGCAAACACGCCTCTACAGGCCAAGGGAGCCAAAGGCAGAACCCGGGGGGCTTCCATTCAAGTTCCCGACATCTCTCTGAAGAACTAACCAATATGGTCCTGTGTGCTTCAGAACAATTCTGAGGACCAAATGAATTAATGGTGAAGAAAGCTCAGGAAACTGTTGAGGGCAACGTGAAAATAAGGGCTGAGAACCAACGAATAATACAATTTGTCTAGCATGAATTTTTAACTCAGAGCAACAGCTAATTAAATGTGACTTTTATTTCTAAGGTCAACTGTATTTCAATCACTGGATTTTTAATAGAGTTAGTTCCAACTACTTTTTAAAATGAGAATTGCCCAACATACAGGATTAAGAAAGAGAATGCTACCTGTTGCCTTTTTATTTCAAAAACCAAACACATTGGGAATACTTCCCTGTGTGGAATCTAAGTACAGTCCAGATTCCTTACACCCCTATAGTAGTTCGGGGCTATATTTTGAATGTATAAGATAGATGTCCAGTTTAAATGTCATCTGACCCAGCAAAGACCCTAGAAACAGTAATGAGGACAGCAGAAAAAAACATAAGAGCCACTTATAATCCGCATAATTTAGCTACTTGCTAATAGAAGGTAGTGCCTGAATCACTGTGTTCACAGCACACAATGAGATAGGACATGGAGGCCGTTAATTTGAAAATGCAGCTGCACTTCAGCACAATGCATGCCCCTCTGTAGCTACCTGTTAGAGACCTGCATCCCCACCGGCCTGCCCCTCACCACGCCACCGCTCTGCCCCACAACGTGAAAGGCGGCACTGCCCTGTCAACGTCAGTTGTCCCCCGCACTGCAGAAATTCTCCCACTGCACGGCCCTGAAGCTGCATGGTTTTCCTCACAAAAGGGCTGTGGTGGGGAAATGGCTGCACAGTAGCTGCCCTGGACGCGCTGGATATGAAAACACAATTCAAGCATAGCAACGGTCCTAAAGTCGGGGTGCAGGGAGAACAACCCCTATCGTTTGTGAACACTGCTCAGGTAAAGCAGACTGTTTTGCCTACTCTGGCCCTGGGTACAACGTGAGATAATGTGGGAAACTCTCTTTTTACAGAAACACGGCACAGGATCAGATGCTGAAAGAGGCAAACATAACAGATTATTTAACCAAGCTCTACACTGGATACATACACTAAGACATGGATTGATCATTTCCAAAGGTGAGGATACCTTTAAACAATCCTCAATTCTGCAGTTTTTCTTAAAAGAGAGAAAAAACATACCCAATGGTATTAGAACAATATACTGTATCTATCAGGCTGGATACATCGGGTAGAAAATAGTCTATGGTGAAATACAGTATTTTCCTCATATTTAAACAGAAGTAAGTTTTATAAATCACTAACACTGATATTTTGAATTGGGAAGTATTTTAACAAAATCCTGAAAACCTTAATTTTTATCATCTACTATAAACACACAGATTTTAAAAAATTCCAAACTACTGAATGAGTAACTCAAAATTTCACAGAGAATTCAGTATTTCAGTAGTTTAATTTATCATGGAAGTATGTGCTACAAACACTTGAAGAGAAAAATGAAGTGCTACAAATTTACTTTCTGACAAGACCCCACATAAAACAACAGAGGGAGAGCAGCTCTATCACCTGTGTGGGCTGCCAAGATGAGGGATGGGGAACTCCAAGGGAGTGGATCTTCCCAGGCACGTGACGAAGGACAACCCGCACTACTGTGCTTAGTCTGGGTCTTCTGCCTCAGAGACAGCAGAAACCTGAACTCATCTTTCATAATTTCAGACCAATTTCAGACCTTTTTTGTTTTAAATTGGCAGTACTAGAAATTTTATTAAAGAGATAGAGAGAATCAGCAAAGGAGAAGCATGAATAATTTCTTAATGAATAAAAAAACATTTAGTTAAAATTTTTAGTATTTTACTAGATCTAAAATGTGAAAAAAGTTCTATGAAAATCACTAAATAAAATGGACACATCACTATATGTTCAAGTCTTTCCACACACGCATGTGCGTGCACATACACCATATCCTCCACATTTCAGGAATGACCACAGTAAAAAGGATTGTTATTTTTATCTTCTTTTAGTTTACTTTTTAGTAGTGAAGGTGTAGCTCACTTTTTTACTATATTATGTCTCCAGTTTCCTCATGCAGTAACATTATGAGGTGCAGATTCTTAAGAGGAGACTGAACTAAAGATTGGTCCTTGATTATTAAAAAAAAAACCCAACACTTTATTTATTTATTTTTAAATATTTTATTTATTTATCTTTAGAGGGGAAAGGAAGGAGAGAGGGAGAGAAATATCAAGGTATGGTTACCTCTTGTGTGTCCCCTGCTGGGAACTGGCCCACAGCCCAGGCATGTGCCCTGACTGGGAATCGAACTGTAGTTGTTTGGTTCCCAGGCCCACACTCAATGCACTGAACTACACCAGCCAGGGCCCAACACTTTGTGTTTTAGAGCAGCTTTAAGTTCACGGTAAAACTGAGTAGAAAGTATGGAGAATTCCCATATGCCCCCTGGCCCCTCACTCACAGCTCCCTCAGTGCCCACACCCCCGGCAGAGCGGTACATTTGTTAAACTGATGAACCTACACTGA
Organism: Carollia perspicillata; assembly: GCA_004027735.1. NCBI lineage: Eukaryota > Metazoa > Chordata > Mammalia > Chiroptera > Phyllostomidae > Carollia > Carollia perspicillata. The sequence goes on from PVKM010001689.1 coordinate 61,500, forward strand.
CATGTCACTATCACCCAAAATCCATAGTTTATACTAGGGTTCACTCTGCATGTTATACATGGGTTTTGACAAATGTATAATGACATATATCCATCATCGTAGTGTTGTACGAAATAATTTCACTACCCTAAAAATTCTTTGTGTCTTACCTATTTATTCACCCCTCTCTTCCCCCAACACCTGACAACCACTTATCATTTTACTGTGTCCATAGTTCTGCCTTTTCCACAACATCACTTAGAATCATACAGCAGGCAGCCTTCTTTCACTTAGCAATACACATTTAAAGCTGCTCCACGTCTTTTCACGCCTTGATAGCTTGTTTCTTTTTGGTGCTGAATAATATTCCGTTGTCTAAATGTACCATGGTAGTTCTCTTGACTTTTAGATACAGTCTGATGTGGCAGCTGCTGAGTTCTACAATGGTTACAATAGAAATGGCAGCAATAATATCAGACGTCACCTGCCACCTAGGACACTGAGGCTCCGAGCATCTAAGTGACTTGACCCAAGGTCTCAAGTTAGGAACCGAGTCAGACTTAGTAGTTCTACTTTCTGATACCTAATTCCATAGCGCCCCCCACCATGTATACACCACATAATATAGCAAACCACAAAAGAACTTAGGGGAAAATACAGAGAGGCAGTATCATGCAGTAGAAATAATACAAAGGGTCAAGAAATATGGGTTTCGGTCTCATCTATATTATTAAACTAGGTTTGCAACCTTGAGTAAATTATTTACCTTAGTCTCAGCTCCTTTTTAAAAAGACTTTATTTATTATTTTTTTTAAAGTGGAAGGGAGGGAGAAAGACAGGGAGAGAAACTTCAGTGTGTGGGTGCCTGTTGTGCGGCCACCTGGCCTGCAACCCAGGCATGTGCTCTTGACTGGGAATCGAACCAGGGATCTTTTGGTTCACAGGCTGGCACTCAATCCACTGAGCCACACCAGCCAGGGCGGTCTCAGCTTCACTCAATCTCCAACATTTTCTGCTTAAAATTCTATGAATCTCTGAATGTCAAGAAAACAATCTCTTGATCTGTACTTTCTACCTCTATAAATAAGCACTGTATACAGAAGACTAATGCTCACGATGATGATCCTAACACACTACAGAGAAGCTAAATCATTAAAGAATGGTTTCATTCAGGGATGGAAAAAATCACACGAACAGGGGTCAGGCAGGTAATGGATGTGAGTGAAGCTGGCCAGCTCTGACGCACTAAGGAGCTATAGGGACTAAGGTCAACAGGCGAGGGAGTGCCCTGTCAAAAGGCACTGATGTAAAAATTGCTTTTAATGTTTTGAGTCAAATATCTTTGCTAGTTGGATTAAGCCCATGGGCTACCAGTTTTCAGTTCCTAGACAGTAATTACATTTGCTAAACTGTGTAGGAGAGGAATCAACCATTCCTTAGAAAAACTTTCAACAATAGGAGGTGAGTCAAAAGGATTTCAGATAACCGGAAAATTAAAATGGCTTTCTGGTTATCAAACTATTAATGCCGTGAAGACTGGAGTGTGAGTTTTAGTGGGAAGAGGCACAAATATCACAAATAAGTATTCAGTGGGTACTGAGGAGAATATGGTAAGACGAAACATCTGAAGATAAAAGGGAGGCAGATAACTATACATAAAACAGAAGGTAAGAATGAAAATTCCAGTAACAGCACATTCCATAACTGTGCCAACTTTATCAAAACAGTTTAAAAGTACTTACAGATCATTTAAAACCCTTCCCCATCATGTAACACTGACGTAAGAGTGAACTGGAATCAGTTTCTCATCACTGGCCGCAGCTGCCTTCAGGGCTGAAGACAGCAGCTGTTTTAACAGCCACGTTGCAGAGGTCAGAAAAATGAGAACTATCTTGTTGAAGCTGCCCTGGGAATTCTAGTAAGCAAAAATGTAATAATCGGATCTGGAATCCACCCAGAACACTAGAAACATCTCCTGCACTTAACTGGTTCTCATTTCTGAATACTGAGATTTTTCAAAATCATTTACACGATAAAGAAGAAAGGAATTCATGTTACAAACACATGGATTATTTAATAATTTTTCAAGAACCCTATTTTCTCAGTGAACCCTAAATGAACCCTAAATGAAACCCTAAAAGGAAACAAACATTTTCCTAATGGTGTGACCTTTTTTTAGCTTCAAGTAATTATATGATCATATGACTCTTTATGATTATAAATTTTCACACCCTCTTATCAAATAAGATTCTCACAATTGTGTAGGGTGGATTAAGGCCACTGCCATGTCATTGATTCAGGCAGGGAAACGAAGGCATGTGGTAACTGCTGACCAATCAAAAGTTGTACAGTTTCCTAACAGCAAAATGGGCATTAGAATATGGAATCCCTCTACTTTAGAGGACTAGTTTGAATGAAGCTCTGTTCACTGGACAAAGGGCTGGCGCTCATTTGTCTGAGCCAACTCTTCTGGGGCTGACAGGAGGCTGGGTGATATCCAAGTAGACGGTCTGAATATAGTGTGTAGTGGGGTGGGGAGCTGGGCAAGGGGGAGAGATGTCCTTTGCTGGACATCAGTCTCTAGATACAATAAACAGTTAGGAATTATAGATAGGCTGTTGAGAGCCCAAGGAAGAAGAGTAACTTGTCCAACGAAGTGAAGGGGCCAAGCAGGAGAAGAGCCAGAGGATGCAGTTAGGACAGGAGACAGGGCAGCTCCAGAGACGAGGCACGGACAGGCCAGAGATGGGTCTGGAGCATCAGGTCCGTAGACGAAGTCCCTATAAACCACTCTGAGCACTTTATGGCAGCGCTGGAGATGTTCTTAAAGGGACTGTGCAGTGCTGGGTAACTTATTCCAAAACGCCAGAGACTGTATTTCTGCCATCACAGATACTGTCTCTGGCAGCTGAGCAGGAATACGCTCTGGAGCCAATCCAAAAGAGTGATGTGCTTCCTCGTCTATGAAGTATGATGGACATTTTTAAGATTCTGTGTCTCACCTTCCAGCCTCAAGCCAAAAACTTCAATTCTGGAACGACTTCAATTTAATAAATGGAATAAGCGCTGGCAACATTTAAACTGGTAAAGTGTTGGGTTCCAGTGGGCTTTTAAAGGGGGGAAATCACAGCAAACTTTACTTACCAGCCACTAATATAAAGCTAGGTTTAAAATTTTTATTCACTAACAGACTTACCTTACTGCCATAAAAACTATACAGCTATTTTGCTTGTAAAATAGAGCACAGATGATCAAAATCCATATGCAAAGGGGCCGAGGAAATAACATTATAAACCACACAGAGAGGTCTTAAAATCAGCCTCTCTGCCTTCAGAGCCGCTGCTAGAAATCCCGGCAGCCCCTCCCCCACACATCACACAAGACCAGGGCTCAGTCAATAAGACTGCTGTGCAAGTGACACAGCTATCACTTCTGCTTAGTCTCCATAGGCCTAATGCATGTGATGCTGAATTTACTTATCTCGGTAGGCAGCACAGCCTCCCTAAGAGTGGTTATGTTTTAAACTTGGTAAGAACAAGATGTCAGGGGTTTTGTTGTTGGTGCATCACTCTGCAAACACCTTATTTCAACTGCATGCTGAGCTGGCAAAAGCACTAAATCAACCCAGCGCTGCAATCCAGCTCTGCTACCCTTCGAATGTTCCAGGGGCAGGACAACTCCTACATTCACTGGCAACGTGACACGCCACTAACACAGACCGGTCTAGTTACCACACCCTTGGAAGGTCTCCTTGATCCTTCTCTGTCCTTGTTCCTCCCAGCTGCATTTATCTTACTAAGTATTTCCTGTGACATTTTAAACCAAAGGACATAAGGATTCAACTCGTCTTGAGACCATTAGAAATGTAATCTCTATGCTACATGTAGATCCTGAGAGAAGGACCTGTTAGACAGTACCTAAGCATCCTACAGCCCCCTCTGCTTAGATGCTGATAATGAAAAGAGATGATTACTTCCATCTCTGTTAAAAAAAAAAACACAAAACACCCAGCTGATTGAAGGAGGGCTGTGAGAGCAAGTGTGATGGACTTGCTTGGAGAAAGCAGGGGTATTTGTCATCTGATGGACACAGTGGAATGGATCTACTCGTATGCAGGCTATCAGCCTTACCCCTAATCAGAGGGGAGAAGACATCTTTAGGAAAAGAAAATGGAACAAATTAAGTGGAAAAGAAGAAGTGACATGGAAATACAATGTTTAACAAGGAGCTTTTCTTGGTGGTTGAAGGTGCTCCTTTCCTAGCTGAGACTCCTTGAAACAGGAAGGAATCATTCCTACACAGGGGTGCACACCTATACTTCACAGGGTGTTTGTTTGTGTGGCAGTTATACCGTCATAATTTTAGATGGTTAAACCTCTGCTCCCGGGTTTATAAAAGATCAGAACACTTGTCACTCTTGGTGCAGGTAGAGTGAAATAGAGTTGGTTGAGCAGTTCATTTTTCTTTATAATTACACTCCATTAACCTTCCACAGGAGAGCTCCCCTGTGCTTTCACACCAGCAGCACCAACTGGCTGCATTTGATAAGGCTCTCCGAGTCCCCAACACCAGCACATGCAACAAAAAGAACACTGATACTGCAGACTTAGGCAGAAGCTGAACGCAGCTCCCCCACTCCTCTCCTTACTGGCACACACGTTCAGCTCAATCATACATGTGCAGACGAAGACAAATCAAACACAGGAAGCTGGAACCCAGCACACAGACGATGGGCGCTTGTTTAAACCACAAGTGACTCAAGAATCTTCTGATCATCTTTACAATAGTAAAACCAAATTTATTATTATTTTTCTAACCTTTGATAACACAACATTTTATAAGAAATGTATTCAATTTACTAAAGCTTACAGGGCAATACAATTACAAGGTGATCTATATTACAATTAGGTCATCTCGTGTCTACAGGCTGCGCGTTGTGAAGGTAGTTTACTTGCTACAGTATTTCTCCTTATGGATCTTCTAGTAACCCATTTTTTTTGAAAACTGGTTAAGAACTAGCACTAAGTCTATCTCTATCCTTCTTGACAGTGGCCATGTAAGTCATTTCTCTTTTTGGGAGAGACAAAGACAGAGAGACCCATTCTGTTAACACTCCATTCTCCTGGAGTTTTTAATGCAGTGCTCCTTTCCATGTGCACAGAGGCAGATTAGCACCGTCTCTGCCCTGAGCAAAGGCCGGGTGTTGCGCGCTTGAGCAGATAAAACGAAAGCCAATTTGGGAAGTAGGTGCTGGCATAATTAATCTTGAATAAGATTATTTGGGAAACAAAAGGTAGCTATATTTATACCTCTGCCCTAACCAATGGCATTCACAGCCCTTGCAGCACCTTGGAGTGAGGTTTCCATGGTAGTCTGTGTTTCTGGGCACATCCCCAGTCACAGAGACCTCAGGAAGGTCCACAGGTACCTGACAATGCTCCTCACTACTAACTCGCTTTCTTTAGCAAATGTCTATGGTAAGTGTGATCTGACAATCAGAGAGTTAAAGTATAGGAACTCAAGTGGTACAGCATTTCCTTCATGAAAAGTTATATTTAAAACACTTTTCTAGAGCTAGGACACCACAACAAGTCTTGTTTCTGAAAATTAATGAGACGCTTAGTACTTCTAAAAGCATTTGGCAGAGAAATGATTGTTTACATTTACATTTTGAAGATGGATGATTAAATCAGGAAATTCTACTAAATTCTTCCTTTTTTCCTATGCTTTATGTGTGAAATGGAAGAATTTTTTCCATTAATATTTTTCTTTTTCTTAACACTGTAACAAACTTCAGTTATTGTATGTCTATATGACACCACCATGGTATCCTTCTAAAAAAATGTTTTTCTTAATGCAAATATCAGATCTGTGCTTGCAACCAAATAATTCATAATTCTTTAAAACACAATATCAAAGACACAATTTATTCTCTTCTTGCTGCACGGTACCTGCTGAAGCATTCAGCAGACTGATGTTGAATAATCACACACCAAAAGATAAAGGCAGCGTGCCTACAGGAAGCACCTCCCAAAGATGTTGGTTTTTCAACGTCCAGATCCAGTGACAGTCAAATTTCTCTTCTGCCTAATAATGCATATTTTTCATTTCCCAATGAATAGAATTTCTTTCATTAAGCACTTGTTTTCCAGTGTGAAAACTGGCATTAAAATCCTACTCTCCCTAACCACGTAAAGAATCAGGCCGGAGCCCCTCTACCTGCTGGGGATCTGTTGCTCTGACTCACTGCTGGGCCGTCTGTTCACGTGTGCCGCTGGTCTCACGGTGCGGATCACCCTGGGGCTGGGCAGGCCTGCCTCACGCTGCAAACTCATTCTGCAGTTTCAGCCTCCCTCACCAGCAATAGGTCCTCTTACCAGAACCTAAACCTACCGCTCCGATCAACTCAAGTCAGCCCTTATTCCACTGCTCATGCACCCAAAAAAAGACATACCACAGGTCCATGCACATACAGATTGTCCCTGAACACTGGGCTTGTGAGGAAGATGGCAGCACAGTTTTGCTCGTATCGAAACATTTCAGCACTATCAGCAGTCACCAGCTGGCCACCCAGGCCTCTGCACTGTGGAGAGAGGCTACAAAGACCACTGAATCCTAGAGAATAAGAGCATAAACTGCAAATACAAACCAGTCTGTCTTATTTATTTTAAAGACTGGCAACTTATTCACAGATGGGTTTCCATCTATGTGATTAGCACACAAATTTAAAGCAGCATTAGAAAAGGTTCTCACAACATCCTTTGAAATCACCTGCAACTATAAATTTGCTTGCTGTTTGCATGTATTTTGCTAATCATTCATCTTATATTGAAAGGATTTTAGGGCCATGAATAGGGTGGTGGGCAGAACGGTTTGAAGACAGTATTTACTGAATGTTCTTGGAGAACATATAGTATTAAATTAGATGTTGTGGTGTAATAATATCAAAAAGTTCAATTCTTTTAAGTAGTTCATATAGCTATTTCAGGAGATAGAATATATGCATGCAGAGGAATTACAATATTTCTTATAGAGCAGTAACAAGCAAAATTACTGGAAGATTAAATATGTAAACACAGCAGAGAGCAGTAAATACAAAGAGCACTGTCACAGAGAAAAGACAAGACCAAACCTGGAGGAGCATACATTTTGAGTAATGGTAAATCCAAGAAAAACTTTGAGACAAAACAAATGTGGGCTATCAGTAATAATGAAAAATTATGACTTTGGAGAAATGGAGTAAGGCAAGGTTACATGCCAGTGGTTGATAATAGGTCCCTTAACAGATAAACAAATAGGTGCCCAATGAAAGGCCTGCATATACTTCCACTGTGCTCTATTCTTCACATTTAAGAAGACTGTTCTTTGGGAATATATTAACAGAATGTAGAATTATCTATCTTGTTTCTAACAAACCCACATTTATTTTTAGAAAGTAAATTTTTAAATGTATCTATAGAGGACAAAAAAATGTATTATTTAGAAGGAGGCGAATAGTTACTAGGTTGGTGGTTAGAAGAAGTGTGGTGATAATGTGCAGAAACACACCCAGAACCGTGTTGAACAACGCAAACATTCCATTGCTCTTCAGCAGCAAATAGCTGGTGACGACAAAGCACAAGGAAGAGGGGACTGAACCCTACATGAGAATCTCTGTGCCTTAGTGGGCGAGAAATGCATCGCATCTCATTTTGTTCAAGGCCCACGGTCTCCAATGACACGAACGTCTCAACTCTTCTAATGAGGCTGTCACAGCAGTGGTGACGAGAAACACTTGTCCTATTTCTCTGTGCTACGGCAAAGCCACAACTGGCAAGGCTGGCAGTAAGATGACATTTACTAAACAACAGGCAACACCTCTAGTCTTGTTTTTTTTTTTTTTAAGATTTTACTTATTTCTTTTCAGAGAGCAAGGAGAGAGAAAGAGAGGGAGAGAAACGACTGATGTGAGAAACACAACTCACAACCCAGGTATGTTCCCTGACTGGGAATCGAACCAGTGATGCCTGGCCAACTGAGCCACACCGGTCAGGCTCTAGTCTTTTTTAAACAGACATTGAGAAATGGAAATAATGATCTAGGGAAGATTTTAATGTTTAAATTGACTGAAGAACTGAGGGTAGAATGTTAACCCTCTCAACTGCTTGATACTTGCGAAAAACAGAAACAACAAACAGCACCAATCACATTGTGAGAGAAGGCAGCAAACTTTAATAAAGGAAACAACCTGTTTAGCACGAAGAAACTGCCACATCATTTCTCACACTATGCTACGAAAAAGAATCATTCGCTTCTACTGTATGTCAAGGAATACAGTGTTATTTGGAAACTGTTGTATATTCTCTTACAGCTAAACCCTACCTCTTACTTACACTCTCCCAGGAGTTGGCAGTGTCTCTTTCATCAAGATACAGGAAAATCACAGCACTTCTGAAGTCACTGCTGAAACTGTTAGTTGAGATGTGGGATTAACGAAACTACATAATTACTGGTAACTAGCTAACGGTCACATTGTAGATGCTGTTTAAAGACTTTCATGTTTTCCTTTGAAAAAATAATAGACTGAAAACTGGCCCTGGCTGGTGTGGCTCAGTGGAATGAGCTCTGGCCTGCGAACCAAAGTGTCACAGGTTTGATTATGGGCCAGGTCCCCAGTAGGGGGCGCACAAAAGGCAACCACACATTGATGTTTCCCTCTCTCTTTCTCCCTCCCTTCCCCCTCTGTCTAAAAATAAGTAAAGTCTTAAATTAAAAAAAAAACAAAACTGAGCCCTGGCTGGCGTAGCTCAGTGGATTGAGCGCGGCTTGCGAACCAAACGATCGCAGTTTGATTCCCAGTCAGGGCACATGCCTGGGTTGCAGGCCAGTTCCCACCTAGGGACGCATGAGAGGCAACCATACATTGATATTTCTCTCCCTCTCTCCTTCCCTTCCCCTCTAAATATAAATAAATAAAATGTTAAAAAAAACTGACCAAGAATTCATCGAGTACAATTGTTTTGTGATTTTAATCCAACCCTTCTGAAATATTCCTACTAGGATACACACATATGTCAGTTTTTCATTATTTGTTTTAATCAGAGATCACTATTAGTGCCATTTTCTAAATTCAACACCTATGTTTTAATAAGAATTTCACACTCTAAACTTTGAGTAATGCCACTTCAATAGTTCAACAAATCTTAACCATCGAACCCAGACATTTTGCTAACAGAACTGAAGGAATACACCGGGCCTCATTCACACAGCTGGTTTAGAGGGAACATCACCGAAGTCATGTGCTGCTCTGGTGGAGAAGGCGGAGGGTATGTGGAAGTTGAAAAACCATCAGGTCAAGGACTCTGTGACTAGCAAGGTGGTAGAAATGGGGCTCTAAGGTGTTTTAGAATCAAGTCCAATGATGGGCCACAAAAATTTCTATTCTCATAAATTACTGTAATATATTATACTTAGCCAATGGGCCTGTGGGTTCTAATGAGATAAAACCACATTCACCTGACCTGAGAAATAAACAAGGAGACTAATGCTGAAAGCCACAGTCGTAGTGACTCTGGTGTTTCTGCCACGTGTCCCACAGCTCCAAAAGACCAGCTAATGACACGGGGGAGAAAGCAAAACATTGTTAGCTAACACTGCATTTTTATATAAGAAAAGCGGAGAAAGGGAATTAAATGCATTCTTTTTTTTCTCCCTGATGCGTACATTTAAAAAATTCCATTATTATCTTGCCAGTTTTTCAAGAGAAGAACTGTGTGCACCAGAGTTAACTGGTACATAGGCCATGGGAGAATAAAACCAATAAGAAACCTTTCTGTTCTGCACTTCACAGGGCTGTCACTCGTACTAGAAAAACGTCACTTTGAAGCCCTGTTTGCATTCCATTTTTAACTAGAGGGAAGAGGATGGAGGTCTTTGGTTTCTATGGCAACCCAGATGGGCCATAATACAAGATACTTACAAATGTTCAATTGCAGGGATGCCAAATCAAATTAAGGCAGAGTTAGCACCACTTTATAAAAACTAGATGGGGGAGAAAACAAAATACTTATGGCAAATGATGCCATTTCTAGAAGTGATTCTGAAAGATTTCATGAAGAAATCTAAGGAAAAGAGTGACTACTTTTAGGAAAAACAAATAAAACAGTAAAACTAATATATAAAAATAAAGCTCCTATTTACATGAGTAAATGTTTTCATTAAATTTGACTACTGGAAAATTACTTCCTCACTTAATGTTAAAAAAACCCTCTCAAATAACACGAATTTCATTAGTGATTTACATCATTACAATCTGGCACACAGGCTGGATTTTAATGGTGAGTGGAGCTCCTTTGGGCAACTTTTCCCTTTGCTCCACCCTCAAGATCTGTTTCCATATTGGCTTTCAGAACTAGAGCACAAAATCACTGCGGAATGGCTAATGTTTCAGAAAGGAACTAATTTGTAACTTGTACTTACTATGACTTGTGATATTTATTAACTTTTCATCAGAATGCAAGTGTAATTAATCTCCATATCTCTTTCCATTTATACATTATGATTCATTTGAGAACAGTTCTCAGCAAACACTTCCAGTTTTGAAAATCACTATTCTGAAAAAGGTGTTCACATGTAGTCTTCTTCATTTGAGGGGAAAATAAAATGCTTTATACTCAAACTTAACGAGGGAATTAATTAAGATCATGGATCTTGCCACTGGGGAGAGTGGGTATCACATACCCCTTTAAGATAGTAATGAAGAACTATGGACCCTACCCGCCCCCTCAAATGCCATATGTGTATGAACATACTCACAAATATTCTGCACGCATTTCAGGGTGTTTGGACACTGCTCACCCCTGCCCCCAGCCAGAAACCTTCCACTGAGCATCTAGTTCACCTCTTTATTCGGGGGTTTTCTTCCCGAAAGCCAAAGTTCCACTAACAAAGTTCCATTAACAAAAGCCAAAACTTCAACAGTTTCAACATTAAGTAGACTGATGTACTTTCTTACTACTTAAAGTGCAGCTCAAATTAAATAAATTTAAATAAAATAAGTTAGTTTAATAAATCTGTATCTGTGGCAAAAATTTTACTCAAGCTTGAACACTGTGCGCTCCAACCATTTGGGACTCCCATCATCAGTTTAAATTTGTTTCTGTGACTTTTTGTCTTTCCCCAACTGGCCAAACCCATTTAAAATTATGAGACAGGAGGAGGTTATAAAAACACGACTAGAATAATTTCCTTAGTAGAACCCTTAAAAAACCTCAGACGCCTCCTGTCTTGGAAAGAAAATCTGTACATGTAGAGTGCCATTTAAACAAAAATAAGCATGAAAATGTTGTACCTGTACTCAAGGAAAGAGCCTGGGCCAAAGACTAAACCACTTTACAAACCAGGACGCTGATTTCCCCTTTACCCACTTATGCGACTCTGGTCATCATTCAGCCTCTCTTAGTATTAGTTTCCTCTGTTACAAAACAAGGAGAATAGTGGGTTGGCCGAAAAGCCCGTTTAGTTTTTTCTGTACAATAAATGACACTGTTTTCATTTTCACCAACAGCTTTATTGATTTGGATATTTTGAGTATATCAGCTATCTCCCGCTATTGGCTTCTAGTGGGTAGAGGCCAGGGGTACTGTTAAACATCTTCCAATGCATAAGACAGCCCCACAGCAAAGAATTATTTGGCCAAAATGTCAAAGTACCAAGAAACTTCACAAACTACTTCTGACACATTCAATCACAGCATCTTCTCCATACACTGCACAAATCTTTTTTTAACGTTTGTTGCATTTTTACCTTTTTTGAAATAATAAAGCATAACACACTAAAAATGTTGCATATTTTCTTCCATCTTCAATATTAAAATGACTACACAAAAATTCACAAATTTTGGTAGTTTAAAAAAAAATGCGTACTAATATGATAGCTGTCACAATATAATCTAACAAAATTATTTCCAATGAAGTTAAAGACAACTAACTGCTATTACAGCCAAAAAAACTTTTTGGCCAACCCAATACCTTTGTATCCCTCACTTCTGCTCAAAGAAAAAAGAAAAAAACCTTTTTATAAAATCAGAATGAGAGATTACCAGGAACTTCCGGCCAAGATGGAGGCGTAGGTGGAAACACTGTACCTCCTCTCACAACTAAGATTAAGGACAACAAATATTTATAAACAATAACACAACCAGAACACAGAAAATTGAAATATGGAAGTCGACAACCATTCAGCCTGACCGGTAAGAGGGGCAGAGTCCGCAGCCGGTGGAGAGGGAAAGCGGCAGGAAAACGTGGTGGCTGCCAGGCTCGGGAGCGCCTGGCGGCGTAGGTGGCGTGGAGCTTGCAGACCCCAGATGCGGGGAGGAGACGGAAGGAGACGAGCAGAGCATGCAAGGCACGCAGGGCAGTGAGACGGACCGCACAGCGCAGGGCCCCAGCGACAGGAAATA